>PVJL010005698.1:70947-104184 GCA_004026885.1 Lyroderma lyra | reverse complement strand
ATGCTCCAGGGGCCTCCTCCAAATGCTTCTTGTCTTCAAAGGTTCTGGGGTGTCCTGTACCTTTCAGAGGGACTGGGGTGTGATGTGGAATGATAAATGAGGCACTTCAGTTAACCACAGAGATGAGAAGAACCCCACTCCCCTTCCCCACGTGCACACACGGCCGGCTTGGCCTGTGGGCCCCACCCCCTGCCCCTGGAGAGGAAAGCCTCACTTGTGTGTGGCTCTGGCTTTGAGAGCCTTTTATGCCCTCCCTGGTGCGTACAAATGCAAGGTCCAGCAGGTTCACCCACGTGCCTGCAGCTGGGACCCAGGATCTTGGTCCAAAGGTGCATTTAAATGGATAAAACCCATTTCCTGTCGGAGATTAAATGCTCTATGAGACCTGTGATTAGATAATCCAGAACTGAGGGAAAAAACTATAAATAATTGCTCTGTTGCTTTGTGCTTCTTTTCTTGGTAGAAATTAAAGCTTGTTTTCTCAGCAGCAAGAACAATAAAAACATCTTAAGAGGAGGAGTTGATTTTTTCCTGACTCCTTGAGAACAGATGATTTAGAGGCCTCTCTGTAGGAGATTAAATGGAATTCAGGTAAACAGCTGAAGGGCTTACATGGGATTAAGGTTTTTAGAAAGCCATCCTAGGGGGGTATCTTCCTCTGCAGAGGGGCGGCTGCAAAGGAGAGGTTTTGGAATCTAGGCTGGTGATGAGAATTGGGCTTCTCCACAGTCCCCTCCTGAGACAATGCCCTAGAGACTGGACATGGGCCTCTTTCACACCTGCTGAATGATCCGATAAGATGCTGAGATGTTTCTTTCTGTGTCTAGTGACCAAGTAGAGAAGAAACAACCAGAGGCCCTTGGACCAGCCAGATCAGTGATCCACGAATGTATGGGGCACGTACTTGGTACCAGGCAGTACAGTAGACACTGTGGCTACAACATGGACAAAACACAATCTCTGCCCTCATGGCACTTATGAGGTCAGACAGTTAAGTTCATGAATGTATCCTAGAAGAAGTGCTACATACCTCATTGCTAAGTATCACTGCAGTCACCTTCCAGGTACTCCCCTTGGGAAGCTACGCACTGATGCCAGTGCCTAGTCCACCCTTCAAAGCAGTTTTGGAACTCTTTCTCCAGAATGGCCATCAGAGTGTTCATTGTACCCAGAATCTGACAATTAAGTTTGCAAACTTGCCATCGTGCACTTACATTGGCAGCACTGTACAAACAACTCAGTAAGTCGTCATAACCTTAGCAAGGTCCACAAGGGAAGTACCTTGATGGTGACCGTAGTGATATTCAGCAATGAGGAATGTAGCGCTTTTTCTAGGATGAATTCACAAAATAATTGTCTGACCTCAAATACCTCTTTATAGTATTTGACTGATGCTATGAAACTGGCAGTGTTTGCTAGGACTCCATCTGGACAACAGGAAGTGGCTCTCACTTATATCCTATCTGCTGTCTTAATCTGGGACACTCTCTAGTCTCCCAACCTAATTGCTAGAGTGGTACACAAGAACAGTGCAGTCCATGAACTGCCTGCTACTGGCGATGAAGAGATAGGACCACAAACGGAAGCATTTACAAACTCTCATGACAACTTGCTATCACCACAACATCCAAGGCCAACATCATTGGCCTCATCTTGTTGGACAGGGTATGAACAAGTTTGAATATTGTTGACCTCACATGGTGACTTGTTTGTGGTATGAGCTGCACATTAGTCATACATAGTAGGACCGTGTGTTAGATTGCAAATAAAATAAATAAATAAAATACGTGGGTACGTCACCATAACTAGTCTAGGAAGCACAGACCCAGCAGGATCCCTTTGGAGGGAAACAGTACACGCTTGTTAGATGTCCGTGCAGAATCTTGTATTTCTTTTTTCTGTTGTCGAAGACTCAGGTTGTGCCTTTTGCCAAATGACCAAATCAGCAGCTTAATTTTCCCCTGGAGCATCTCAGCTTCCTTCTCCCTCTTCCTGGAGTTCCTATGACTCCACTGTTCCATCTCCCCAGAAACTACATGTCTCTTAGCTCAGGGTCAATCTTCCCTGAGAGCAGCTCTCCCTATCGCTCCCACCTGTCTTAGTGTGAGCCCAGCAGGAGGTACAGAGGGATGCCTGTAACCCACAGGAACGGAGCCTCTTGGCTCGGCCCTTCAAGGAAGGAAATACGTAGTCTGGAAGGAGGTACTGAGCTATTACAGAGAATAGGAGTTTGGGCAGAAGACAGACCAGGGACAAATGCCTTTGTTAAAACTTTCTGAGTCTTAACGTTTCTTATTTCAGTAAGAGCAACTATATACAGATACAGATATATGAATTATGAAATGTGTATCTGTGTATTCATATATATATGTATATGTACACATATTTCATAATTCATCTAAGGAGACCTGTGAAAACCAGGTGTACCTGTTTGGGGATTTACAAACAGGGGCACCTGGTCTCCATGTGTCCCCTCAGATGCTAAGATTGAGCATGTGGATAGTGTGGGCACAAGTGACTGAAGTGCACAGGCTCCCAGGTAGCTCATCCAACTGAGACCCAGAGCAGAAATGGTACAGCAGAGTCTTGGAGGAAAGAAAAAAACAAATGCACATTTCCTTGTCAATTAATAGAGAAAGTTATAAATTTGAGCTCAAGGTTCAACCAGCAGTATTTGTGGTAAAATTCTCCATCTTGGTTAGCATTGTCTAAGCTCTGTCTTGGTTAACATTTTCATCAATAGCCTCAAGTTGCTATGATTGAAAGCTTGCTAATTCAATGTCCGCGACTATATTGAAGACTCTGTAGGTTGGGGACCAGTTCTGGTGTTGCATGCTCAGCTCTGGAGGGACCAGAGGAGAGGCTTGGAGACCCTGATGGTGGAGAGTTGATGGAAAGGACACTTTGCACACATAAGCCCACAGTCACTCATCTCCATGGGACGTGTGGTTATATAGATGAGGGACTCATTTTTCTCTGCATCGATTAGGTAAACAGTAAAAACAGTGGGGTAATTAATGTAAGCTCAAGATAAAGATTCCCCACAATTAAATGGGCTGATTTATGGGGATGGTGAGCTCCCATCTCCCTAAGTGTTCATATAGATGTCAGTTGATCTTGTGCCTAAAAGGGGTTCCTACAATTCCTGGGAGATTGGACTAAATCAGCAAACTCCTCATAGATATTTTAGAAAATGAATGACATAATTTTCTAGTTAAAGGTGCTGCATCTTTTATATTTATCACCATGCCAGGCAGATACCCAGTCCTTAGGAAATGCTAAATAAATGACTGTTCATTAATAGTATAGTGGGCAGATTTTGGAATTTCAAAATTAGGCCAATTGCTGAAGAGTTTGGCAATAGTGGTGGGAATAACCTTCTATGGTTGCTGAAAATCCACCCCTGTTTTTCATCTAGGGAGTAAGGAATAAATATCTGTACTTCTCTGCCTATTACCAAATAGATAGGGAATTAAAACTAGTGATAGTGGCTCTGAAATCAACAGTCTAACTGCTGTCCCGACTTCCAATCCCTCTTATTTCATCTTCTGCAGTCTCACCTGAGTGGTTTTACATGTCCATCTCATCAAATCACTCTTCAGTTTAATAATCTCAGCAGTTCCCCATCATCTGCAAAATATAAATTTAAATTCCTTTGTCTGAATACAAACTTTCCATCCTCTGGCCCCTATGGTTCTTTCCAGGTCATCTTTAGCTTATCCTCACCTCAAAATTCACACTGAGCCACATGATTTCCCAAGTGGCCCACGTTGTTCTTTACCATTTGTTCTTAAAAACATTAGCTTTATATTACTTTATGTAAGCTATTGTATTACAACTCGCGGTCATAGATGTGTCTCTCATACTTCTTTCAATGCTTTTCAGCTATTTGGGATATATTTTATGGTTCTTATTTGGCCTGCCCTTGTGTGGACTGGGCACGCCTACTCCTTCATGCATGATTCAGGCCACATTTTCGTTTAATTTCTACACCTCACCACGCTGACCTATCAGTTCTGCTTTCCCACGGCTGGGCTTTTGCTGATGCTCTTGCTTCTGTCTGGAAAGCTATTCTTAGTCAGTTAGCAGCTTCTCATTCCTTCTAGGTATTTATATTGTCTCTTGTAAAAATCCAATCTGGTGATTTTTGTTTTTTAACTAGAGTATCTAGTTTACTTACATTTAATATAATTATTGATATATTAAACCTGACTTAAACCTGACATTTTACTTTATTCTTTCTACATGTACCCTTGTCTGTTTTTCTTTTCTTTCTTGACTTCTTTTGCACTGGTTTTTAAAATTTTTATTTGTTTACAGTTTGGAAAGTTGCACTCTCTTTCTGTTCTTCTAGTGATTACCTTGGAAATTACCACTTAAATATATTTATCAAATTTTAAAGTTAATCAAACTATTACCCTCTTTCTGGATAACACCAAAGACCTTAGAATAATTAATTACATTTACTTTCCCCACACTTATCTTATATGCTATTGTCGATGAAACTTTTGATTATATTAAAGGAAACTCTGCCTTAAAATATTATGATTATTGTTTTAAGCAGCCAATATTTATGTTACTATATCCACATTCTTACCACTTTCTTGGCCCCTCATTCTTTCTTGTACCTTGAACTTACCATTTGGGATACTTCCTTCTGCCTAAAATACATTCTTTAATATTTCACATTTCAGTGTGCTCATGGCAAACTCTTTCTTTTGTTTTTTGAAAAAACATTAATAACCTTTATTCTGGTATAGAACTCTACATATGGAGTTAATTTTCTTTCAGCACATTAAAACGGTCATTCCACTATTTTGCATTGCTGTCAATGAGAAGCCTTCTTTTAGTCTGTCACTCCTTTGAAGGTAATATGTTCATGTTGCTTTTTCAAAAGATTTTTCTGCTTATTTATATTTGATGATATACATTTCATAGCAATATGTCTAAGTTAGTTTTCTATTTTTTCTTCTTAGAATCCAACATGCTTATGAATTTACATAGTGTTATCTTTCAAAAGTTCTGAAAAATGATCAGTCATTGTCTCTTTTGATATTAACTCTACCCCATGCTTTTATCTTTCTCTGGCATCCTGTCTCCCATTCTTTTCTCTGTGCATGCCATTTTGTCCTCTCTTCCATATTTTCCATCTTTGTGTGTTTCCAAGGTACGCTCAGGATAATTTCCTCTGACCGTGCTAGTCTCTCTCCAGCTTTAATATTAAGCTCTTCTTGAGTGTTTAAATCTTGGTATTGTATTGTTCAATTTCTGAAACTTCTATTTGGTTATTTAAAAAATCTTCTAGGTTACTAGTTT
Organism: Lyroderma lyra; assembly: GCA_004026885.1. Lineage (NCBI taxonomy): Eukaryota > Metazoa > Chordata > Mammalia > Chiroptera > Megadermatidae > Lyroderma > Lyroderma lyra. The sequence goes on along the minus strand of PVJL010005698.1, from coordinate 98,868 downwards.
TCCTGTTCCTGGAAGATATTTTCAAACTTGTCTTTTAAAATTCTTTTTAACATTTTAAGCATGATTTATGGTAATTTCAGTCATTGGAGTTTTTATAGTTGTGTTCTTACTATGTTTTTTCAGCTAGTTCTTGTTCATAGTACCTTGTTTTCTTGTAGGCTGGGTTAGCTTTGGTTCATTGTGCTGAAATTTTCATTTCAGACCTGCTATGAAGGTGCCTTCCTCAAATGTTTGCTTCTGCTATGTGCCTGGCATCTACAGCCACCTTGAGCCAAGTATAGGGCTTGAATCTCTGTCTTAGTCTGTTCAGGGTGCCATTTCATCTCAGTCCATTCGAGCTGCTGTAACAGACTGGGTGGCTTACAAACAATAGAATTTTATTTCTCATGTTTTCAGAGGCTGGGAAGTCCAAGGTCAAGAAGCTGGCAGATTCCATGTCTGCTGAGAGCTTGCTTCCTGGTTCTCACTGTGTCCTCACCTGACAGAAGGGGTATTTTATATATGAATACTAATCCTATTCATGAGGGTCCTATATTCATGACCTGATCACCTCCCAAAGGCCCACCTGCAAATGTCATCACAACATTGGGTGTTAGGATTTGACATGAATTCTGGGGGTGGGGGGGAGACACAAACATCAAACATTCAATTTATAGCAAGCAGTCTCCTGAGTTACAAATCTATACAAGGGTTTATTTGCAGTATACCCTTATGCCAAGGATTGGGCCCTTTTGGGTCATAGTGTATGGAGGGGAGAGGCTCTCATTTGTTCCTCCTCTTTGAGCAGGTGCTGATCTTTTATTTCTGTCCTCCTAATCTTGAAATATCTTCCAAACTAAATTTTAATTTTCCAGGATTGGCAAATACCCTCAGGGCCTAAGTGGCTCCCTGGATCCTAGCTCTTTACTACTATCTTGTCTATACTCTGATACTTTAAAGAAGAAGGTTAACAGTTTTATCCAGCATTTTGAGGGGAGGGGTATTTTTAGTAATACAGTTGGCTCAAGTAGCCTAGTCTACCATTACAAGAAACTGGAGGCCTCACTTTTAAAGTCACTTCTTCAGAGACTTGGCTGACCCCAGTTTTTGATTAGGTCTCCTTGTTATACATGTGCATAATCCTACTTTTTCCTCTATGACATTTATCTCAATTTATAATTTTATGTTTAAAAAGTCTGTTTACTGTCTAGATGGCTATATGAGGGCAGGGAGTGTATGAATTTGTATATGTATATATGTACGTGTGTGTGTATATATGATATACACACACACGTACATATATACACATATGAGTATGTATCAGTGCCCAGCTCAATGGCTAGTTCAGAGTAGGTGCACAGTAAATAATCTGGTCTCTAGAAAAATGAATGCAGCAGAATATGTTGATATGTAGGTACTGGCTAGATGCAAATTGCTATGGTGGTTTAAAGGCAGTTCTATAAAGAAGCATTGCTTGTCACATTTTCATAGATCAATAATTAAGAACTAGATATTGAGGGTTCAGAACAGCTCTTTCAAGATTTCAAGGTGCATTTGCCTTCAGGGACTGCAGCTGGCATCTTAATGTGCCTACCTTCCCCTGCTCTGTGCAGGATCTGCCGGAAGAAGCAGATCCACAGAATTAAGAGCAATCCACATATAGAACATGCTGTGTTTTAATTTTGTTCTGTACATACAAGAAAACAAAGGGTGAGGGAAATGTTGCAAGCGTGGTGTACACATTTTAAAACATCTAGGTGTATGCATTTTAAATCAACAGAATTTCCAGGCCTCATTACTATTTTTTTTTTCGATAATATATTACCACAGATGACCTTTAAATACCCAAGTCAGAAGGTTGTGGGTATATTATTACTGCAATTTAAGTCTTTATATTTACAGTGCTTAGTAGGTTCTCAGTAAATGTGCATTAAGTAATTATAATTAATAATAATAGCCAAAACTCACATAGTGCTTTCTGTATCCCAAGAATTATTTTAACAAAATAATGTATACTAATTCATTTAGTTATCTCAACAACAACATGCGGTAGGTGCTATTATCATACCTATTTTCACAGATGAAAAAATGAGGACCACTGTGAGGGAATAACCAGGTTACATAGGAAGAGGCAGAGTCAAGATCTGAACGTAGCCCTTCCGGCTTTGACGTCTGCTTTCTTTGTCTTACACTCTCCTGCTGCAACGAACAAGATTGAGGGATACGTGGCTCTTCTGAGGCTACCCAGGGCTGTGGACAGGTGTGCAGGTTAACCAGAGACTAGAGGCTCAGTGGTAGCTCCAGGACCCCTGCATGTATGCAGCTCTGTGCATTGTTCTTCCTCAGCCTAAGTGGAGAACTTTTCCTGCCTTCCGTTGAGCTTATGAGTTATTTCCAAAAAACTAATGTGTATGACTGGCTAAGGGAAAAGGTGTTTATATGAAAAGACAAAAAAGAAAACCATCAATAAATATTTTTTTTTGAAGTTTAGAGATGAAATTGTTGTATTACATCTGTTTCTTTTTGGTGACTTGGCTCACTTAATTTCTAACTCTGTCATGATAATATAATTAATAATGTCTGGAGAGCAGGTTCTGAATTTCAGGATGAGGCTGTCCTGTTGTCATTACCTCTTTGTGGAAGCTGTGATTGGGCACATGTGGGTTAGTGCAACACCCTTGTCCTTAGGATCTCAATCACACAGTGGACGGAAGTAGTGGTCTAGGGGGTTAGCTTCATTGGATGGGTTAGTCTGTGGTGTTGGATTCTCCTACAACTGCTGGGATTGAAGAGTGCCAAGATGTCTCAGGGTCTTGCATTCAGTGACTCTAGGGCAAAGTGATTTTTGGAAAATTATTGCAGAATGAGCAGGTGTCGAATGGCTTTATCCCAGATGCTTTTCTGCACCTTGATTTTTGGTGGCTATTTTTCTTTCCTTAATTATTGAGAAAAGTAGCGTAATTCTCAGTGACTCCCTGGCCTTACCAATCTGTCCATAAATGGAGAAGTAAGCTGTAAGCTGAAGAAGAAAGTGAATGGAAAGAGCTGGAATGTATGATTCTGCCTGCCCCTTTGGGCCTTCACTGATTTTTCTTTTTACATCTTCCTGTGGTACCTGTGCGTTTGCTGATTCCAGGGCAGCTCTGGCTTCTGTTGTTACCCCTGGCGGGACGAACCTGCGTGGAGGCAGCCAGGCTCCATTCAGCACTTGGAAGTTGTTAATAAAGTTGGCCACTACTTGGAAATGTCAAGGTTTGCCATTGGTCTATCTGGCAAAACTGGACTGAAACCACACTCCACAGCGGCGTGTGGTGATGACCAGTCACTGCTAAAACATTTGCTCTCTGAGCCTTAAATCTTAGTGGGGTAAAAAATAAAAGCCCTCATATGTGCAAATTCACAATGTAGTACTGTTCCCAGGGGTTCACCCTCACTCCTCCAGCCAGCCTTGCGTGCGTTCACTGCATTTCAGCCCTGCCATTTGGGGGCTGCCCGAAACAGATTGCTCATGAATAGAGCCAAGTATGGATTTTAATTTTGTACAGATTAACTGCTCATTGATTTTGCATTGATTGAAAGCTCAGTGCAATTATGGAGCAGTCAGAAGAGGACTCCAAGCCCCTGCAGCCACGACTCTGGGCTGGGCCAGTGGTGTGGCTGAGTGTTGGAGCTCATCACACCCACAGCCGTGGCCAGTGGCTGATGCCCTGAGGGAGCCAGGCCTGGGGACTGGAAGGCTCCTCCTCTGCAGAGCTCTCTGTGTGGTGGGGCTGCAGGCAGCTGAGCTGCCTCTCTCTGCATTTGCCATTCTGATCATCTCTTCCTTGCCCATCAGTGTTGGGGTTTACTTTTTTGAGGTGGGAGGAGTTAAAGTTATGCTGTACTTTTCACGCATGCGTAGTTACTCTCAAGTGCCTGCTGAGAATGAGCCCTCACAACTGCAGCACCACACTCCACCATCCCTGTGTAGGGGGTGTTGGCTGTCAGTTCCTAGGAAAGCATGGCGCCCCACCCCCCACCCCGACACACCGGAAGGAAGGGCAGGCTGGGCTGGCATGTCCATGTCTGCACAACCAGGGTGGGAAGGGGTCTGTTTGGGGGGAAGCTGTGGCGTTATGGAACAGGCAGGGGAGTGGGCAGGAGACAGTCCCTGTCCCCAGCCTGGCGAGAAGCTCTGGGGAAAGATCCTGGGAATCCTTCCTTGGAAGTTGCTTCCCTAATTGTCAGTGCTCTGCAGAATTGAGGGGGGTTTCTGTTGTTCTTTTGCTTTTTCCTTTTTGCAGAGCAGCTTGGAATCTACGAGGTTGCTGGAGGCCTTCTGGGGGTATGGAGCTGTTTTTTGTAAATCCCTTGAGAGCCGGTGGCTCTACATACTGCCCTTGACTTTGTCCCCACCACACAGTTTCTAAAACACCTGTTTCTGTGAATTGTCATGAATTAAGACTTCTGTGAACCTCTAGGGGCCTGCCAAGAACACTGCTTTAGGTGGAGAGGGAAGTCTGGGGAGGCAGCCTAAAAGAGGATGGGAGGGTTCTAGGTTCAAGTTTGGTCTCTGTCACTGGGCAGGTTACTTGACCTCTCTCAGTTCAGTTTCCCCTTTGGTAGAGAGGATACTGTTTACTCATCTGTTGAAGGATGCCTATGATAATGTCTCCATTTTATTGATGGGCAAACCAAGACCCAGAAGGACCTGCCTAAGGTTCACAGTAAGAAGACATGATGGCGGTGAGGAAGGAGGCCTGGGATAAAGTCCAGGCTCCCCCTGTATGGCTCCCATGGCTCCAGGCTGGACATTTAGCCTCCAAAACTTCTGTTTCTGTATAGGTGAAATGAAAGCATTTGCTGTCTCAGGAGTGTCCTGTTTGGGCACCTGTGACAATGTTATAGGTATAAAGAGAGACTATAGATGCCTTGTAAACCATAAGGAATTTTACAGCTGTGAAACATTTCCACCTCTACAGCTTCTTGGTCACTGAATTTTTCAGAGCTCCTGGCCTGTGGGCTCCTGAAGTGACTTGTGAAAATGTTTTCATGGCTAATTTTTCTAATTATAAAAGTCATACTTACTCATGGCAAAAATTCAACTAGCACAGAAGGCTGTAGAGTGGTGCATGAAAGACACTCCTCCTCGCAATCGGTTCTACCCCCAAGATGACTTCTGTTTCCTGCTTGTGTCACCTTCCAGAATTTGTCTGGATACATGGCACACACAGACCCATAGTTACGTGAGTGTATGGGTATAAGCTGCACGTACTCTCTTATATACGAGTCCTAATTTTTTTCACCAAGAACCCAGAGAGTGAAGATCCAGGGGACGTCCAGTATTTGGGTTGTTAGAATCAGTGTCATGGGAACCAGAGATACACTTCTGGCTTGGCACCCCTGGATTTCAGATAAATGGTGAAAGCAGTACCTTAGTGGCTCAAAGCTTTTGGTGTCATCTTTTGGGCACTCGGCAGAATCTCTCCTCAGAACGAATTATGTTGTTAATACTGTGGTTTTCCACTGCTCCACCCAGTTAAATTTAATCACATCATGTGACTTGCAAATAAAATGATGTGTTTGTCTGGAGGGAAGGGACCTGACAAAGCATCCCTTTTTTTAGATCCTGGAGAATATAGCAGAGTTCTTTGCAGAAGGCCCTGCTTTCTGAGCCCTTCATCCTAGGAGTTCTGTGTTTGCAGCTCACTCTCCTGCCCTTACAGAAGCTGTTGTCAGCTGTTGGGTTGGAGAGGGTAGTTTTGTGTGTTTTAAAATATGCCTTTCCACACACAAAACAAGCCCTGCCAACTTCATTTAAATAAGCATTTAATCTACATGAATTCTCCTTAAATAATGAATTCCTATGTCCCTTTGATTGCATTTGGCCTGGCTATTTGGGAATGATCATACCATAACCAAATTTCTTTGCCTGCCATTGATGACAAATGAAGTTTAGTTCTCTAGTTAAAGCAAACACTTCAAACAACCTAAAGCACATATTTTGGGGTTTGAGCAACTCCTATGATTTTGTGTTGCCGTGTGAACTGGTTCCTCTTATGGTTAAAAAAAAACCAAAAACCCAAACCACAGATGTGGAGGGTTTTGGTGCTCTAAGTTTTTTGTTGATATCTTCCCAAAATGTTATGTGTAAGACACGTTAAAAAGCTAAATTTTATTTTAAATGCACTGGCAGGCCTTAAAGAAATCCTGACAAGTTGTGTATTTTGCTTTAATGATGAAGCCCTTTTGGTAACGTAAACGCAAGAATCAGGTGTAGAAGGGATGTTGGGCCGACCCCTCTTCCGGGCCAGGACGCTTCCCTTGGGACCCCTGATCCATGGCCTCCCCTTCCTCCTCATCATCCTGAGTCCCACCTGGGGCTCTTGCTGCCAGTCTAGCTCTTGCCAGCAGGTGCCCTGGCCCATGGGTTCTGGGCTGCACATGCTCATTGACTTCTCTTCTGGGTCCTGGTGAGTTGATTGTGGAACTGTCCTCAGCCATGGGATCTCGGGCTGCTGTTGAGTCTCATTCCCCTCCTGTCACTTGTCCCAATTTCTAACCCACTCCCTCTCTGCACGCTGAGAGCTCCGAGCTCCTTCCCCTTGATGTGGCTGCTCCCTGCTTTCCCGTCAGACTGCTTCCTCTTGAGAACCCCTGCTACGTGGCTGTGATCTTAGAGCAGCACTCTGAGATTGTGTCAAGAGGGTTTGCTTCAAGGGGCCACGGTGTTTTAAGACTAGCAGTGAAACAAACCTGTGTATTGATTTCCTGTTGTGTCAAAAACTGAAGAAGCAGGAGGGATGCTTCCTTAAAAACAAACAACAACAAAAACTCAGGGCTGTATGGTACAGGAAACAATCTAGCCATCTTGTAGAACAGCAGAAAAAGTCAACTGACATGAAAACAATGACCCTGCAATGAGTCTTGACAGTACTATTGAAGTGAAATAATTTTTTTTAAAAACCTTTCCAGTGCTTGGCTATAATCTAAAGGAAGCATTACACTTTGAATGCTCTGATTTTTTTCTGAAGCTCATAAAACTTCGTCTCTAAATGCCAATGTGCTGAGAAGTTATGAGTGTTAAAGATTTAGCAAGTGTCTTTTAAAAGTGTGGGGAACAAAAGGGTTTTTTCTGGGCTATGATTTCTGGATGTTAGTATTAACATTGAGTAGTACTAAATGCATCCTTTACTCTTTGAATACTCTTTCCCCCCAAAGACCTTTTAGGTCTACTCTTTTCCTTTCTATCTTCCTATGAGATGGGTGATATCGCTGTCCTACCACGTGGCAGAACAGAGAGTTTAAGTGACATGGGCTGGAATTAGAACCCAGGTGTTTGGCTCCTTTCTATAAACTGTGCTGACTGTGTTTTACCTGGTTTCTACCTCTAGTGGCTTCTAGCATGCAGTAGCTACTCCAGACCAAGTTTTGGCACCATTACTGCGTGGGAGGCAGGCATCTAGAGCTGACCTCACCCAGGATGCATGCTTGGTTGCAGAAAGCCAGCTTTGCAGGTTTCTAGCATTTTGGCTACAACCAGCCACACAGGAGGCTTCCTACCTGGATGGAATACACACAGTGACCCCATTTGGAACCCCCCAGGCATCCAAGTGAGGCTAAGAGGTTAGAACATTTTGCCCTTGCCGGAACACTGCTTGTGTTGGAGTTTTATTAAGGTTCAGTCACAGAATCCACTGTAGCAAACCTCGGGGGGAAGAGATTTATTGCAGAGAATTAATGTCCTGACGAGTCACCGAGCGTTCTGAAGACACAGTTCTCTAGCTGTACGTACCCGAAACGAGTGTATGTCCCAAAGCCAAACTGAAGAAACGGGTGGCTAGAACACCGCTGCTTCTTCAGAGCCACCTGGGGGCCACCATGATTGAGAGGCCCCTGGGATCAGAACTGTCACCGCTCTGATCCAGACCAGGATATGGGTGTCCTGGCCCTGTCTCCTGATGAAGCCAGTACCTGTTTGCTGGCATCTTCGCTGAAACTGTCACAGAACAAGGTTCCTCCTGGGCCTGCTGAGGACATGGCAGCAACCTCAGCAGCATGGTCTCTGCCGCTCGTTTGCTTTTCCAATGTCACTAAAGTACCTCTGATCGGCCAAACCTAACTCACATCTGGAAGATGATCTGGGCGATGTTTTAGCTTTCTATCCTCAGCAGGGCAGGTGGGCACACTCGTAGGAGGGTAGAGCATATGTTGAAAACTGATCCCTTATGTTCCCTGTGCTCAAGAATCAGTAGAAATGGACCAGAGTCGGCTGAAGAGGAGGGAACTAAGGTTCTAGCCAGAGCGTGGCAGGCCGTTCCACTGAGGGGTGTGTGTTGATGACCCCAGATAGCAATCATCAAGGAGTTAAAAGCAGCAGTAGACTACAGGTTTGCCCACTGGCTTGTGCTCAACTTCTTTGGGACTGTTAAACTGTAGCTATAACATGGGGTGGGAGAAGGTTCTAGAGAACTCATATTTCACTGGATGTTATTAGAGAAAATGGTAAGTGAAGAAATTGTCTCACTTGCAGAGTCTTTACTATCCTAACGTATGTGTAAATCTTCAAATGAGGGTACCGCATACATGGGTTCCTCACACTTGGCCACAAGCAAGCCCCACTTTTAAAAGATGCAGAAAGTTGTGTTTCCCAACATTCATGAGAAATACTATTTCAAAGAGGAAGCCAGGGATTACCGTGGAGAAGAGGTGTGTTTTAGCTTCAGGGAATTGACTTTTTCAGTAGGCTTGATCAGGAATATTTACCATCAACGTTAGGATTTCTTCAAGCAAGGACGGCATTCTGCCCTTCAGGGAGAACCAGAAGGGAGGAGACCCTGCCTGTGTGGGTAAAGGGGGTTCTCTTAGGAATCCAGACATCCTGACAGTCTGCCTTCCTGGCCTCTAAGGAGGTAGCTTTGTGATCACTAGAAGTTACAATAGTGTTAGTCAATTTTAGATTGCATCTCATGTGTGTTGATCTGTTATAGAAGCAGTCGGTGTTTCAGAGGAACTGCATTTAGCTCATGGAAAATAAGGGCAGCAGGGTAGGGGCTCAGAGTCTCCGGTGAGAGTGTCCTGGATGGTGGACATGTGAGTGCAGGGGGCGTCTGTGAGTGACAACTGTAGCTGCGCATGCGTGATCTGCATGAGGGAAGGAGAAGGCAGCCCCCTGCACATGAGGCTTTGCAGCCCCAGACATAGGGCTGAGAATTGGACCAGCAGTATGTGTCGTCAGTGACCGCCTTCCAAAAATCAGAGGATGCAGAAGAGGAAAGACACCCTCAGAGATGAACTTACATCTTACAGGGCATTTTTCATTGTCTACCTCAACTATCTACCAAAGAGCTTGTCTGTGGCAGGTGTGTGTTATTCTCAAGCAAGTCCTCTTTGTAGTCTCAGTTTACACGTTGAAACAGGGCACTGGCTGTTTGAAAAAGCACTCAGACCTGAGCATACACCTTTGCTTCTTAGCACGAGGTGGTTTCCCACAGGAAGTTGGTCAGACATGCAGCCTTCCCAGGAACAGGGAAATGGGAGTTAGGAGATTAAATTAGTTTGTGGAAATGTGGAAGTTAGACCCGCACAGACTCATGGAGGTGTTTCTGACTCCCTTAAGCTTCTACATGTTCTGGTGTATCAACCCTGAAGGTACAGGATGGATACAATTTCCTATGCATACAAAGGTATCCTGTGGTGTTAACCAGTTCACCGTGGCCTCTAGTTAGTTACCTTACCAAGCACAGTGAAGTGCACAGTGGGGAGTATCATCCGTCCCCCTTCTCTGCTCTTTGGGCTCACATTCCTCTGTGCCCATTCCCTTAATCAACCCCCACTTTCCCCCTGTAAGCACTTTAATTAATGGCGGTTTTGCATTATTACGAAATCCCAGCTCTTCCTGAAAACATGGAGCTCGGTGCTTACCATGCCCTGAGCAATTACTTACCACACCTCACCAGAGATTTCAGTCCCCTCCCTCTTTATGCTTACACTCTCAAGGACAATCATTTAATTTTGGTATTATTCAATCTTTTAAAGTGTTTATTATGGAACATTTCCATATCAAAAGTAGAACAGTGTGATAAATCCCCGTGCCTCTTCCTAGCTTAAGAGTTACCTGTTCAGGCATGGCTAGTCTTGTTTCACTTATACTTGTACCCATTTCCTCTGCCCTCTGGACATGTATTGAAACAAAACTTATCATAAAAATATATGCTTAATGTTATTCTACCCCTGTCCTTTCTCTACCATATTTCTCAATACTTTTATAAAATTTTCTAAACATTGCAACAATAAGGACTGTTAACTCATGAGAGGGGCTTTTAATGATACAGATCACACTTCAGGAATATACAGTGCCTGCCCTGCCCAAGGTGCTATGCTCGGTGTGGGAATGGGCCAGGTCTCACTGGATGGGGTGGGGTGGATGTATATTCTCATACCGCCTGTGGTCTAATTAGTCCTTGGAACACTGGCTACCAGAAGGCAGCACAAGTTAGGTGCCCAGTGATCATCTCTGTTCAGACATGCTAGAGTGGCTCATCAGAGCAAGAGGCTGATTGCTCTGAGTGGTCGGGAAGGAAGGCTTTCAGGAGTGGCACAGAGCATGGATTGGATTTGGTATTTTCATTCATGTGATTGTGACTACAGGAGTTCATTGGGAGCCCATTGGGTAACTAAAGAATTGCCAGGCTGGAGCATCACACTCTGCCAGACCCCAGGAAGTTTGGCCCGAGACGTTCACAAAAGCTCTCTGGCTCAGTCACACCCCCTGAGGCTGGCCATCGCTGTGGATGCCTCCTTTGGGGTTGAATCACAAACTATCGCTATGTCCTTGGTGCCCTTCGAGTTTCGCAGTACCTGGTGGGAGTGTATGAGTGGTGGAGGTAGATCACAGGCTGAACAGTGGCTGTCAAGGGGAGGCAGGAAGGAGGTCTGGCTCCTTCAGCTTCTCTAGAAGACATGGGGCCCTGCTTTCCATCAAGAATTATGTGATGGGGGAGTCTCACCTGATAGGGGTTTAGATGCTCCCCAAAATGTCTATTTGAACATCACCGTCATCTTGGACTGCTTCTTCTCTGTTGTTCTCAGCACAGTCTCCAGGCCTTCATTTTTCTTAAAACAAAACAAAACAAAACAAAAAACAAAAACCATTGAATCTGTTGGTTCCTGTTTTCCCAAATTGCGAGAGCCCAGGTGCCCTGGCGCACCTCCTGTGCACTTTTTCTGCTTCTAGTTGCTCTCACCTCCAGCCCTCCCTACACAGTGCTGCTGCTGCTTTCATTGCCACCAAGCACCCTGGTGGCTTGGAAAATCTTTGCTATGCTCCTGTTGCCTGAAGATAAAGGCTAACTCCTGATACTGGGCCTACCTTCCACAGTCAGCATCTGGTCTCCATTTCCAGCCTTGTCTGTCACTGTGGAAACACTACTCTCTGGCTAAGCAGGCCCCCAGACTTACCCTGTCCCATGCCAACTTCACGATAGCTCTGTTGTCCAGAAGGCCTTCCCCTCCGCCCACTGCCATTCAAAATCCCTGCTCCACTCGGGTTCTGCTGACCTCCCTGGAGAGAGAAGGGGACGTCAGCAGAACCTGAATGGAACAGAGATCTGTCTTTTCTTTCTTTCAGCTCCTAGGGGGCATGTGTGCATTACTCACTAGGCCCTTTCATGTCTCACTCATGTCCATCCACTTAGACTGATGTGCTAAGTGAACTAGGCTACAGGCTTCGTATTTCTCTTATGTGCCATCACAGAGTTAGCACATGGGAGCTCACTGGATAAGTGATGATGTCATTTTTTCATAGAATGAGCCGACGGGAAAAGAATTAGAAACAAAGGTCCCATGTAAAAGGCAGAGGTAGAAATGCGTTGTTGTAAGTTGAGGTCGGGCGAGCCGCCGTAGGAGTGAGTGTGGGACAATGGTGTGGTTAAGTGAAGTACAAAGCAAATGGAGACACTCGGTCCTGAGTGTTCCTGAGTGTACTTAGAGTACTCCCCTAGTTTAAACGGATACTTCAGTGGTAACCCAGAGTCAAACGGCTAGGTTTTCCGGGGACTCAAGCATGTGTCTGTATAAACAGAGGTAAGTGTGGCATGTGTTTGAGCAACATTGGCTGCTTAATGAGACGAGGGTTCACTGGCATACGCTGGATTGTCCTCACAGCTTGCACTTTAACACAGAACTTTGATATGTATCATGGTGCTCTTTGCAGAAAGAGGGAGCTGTGATGTGTATCAGCCAGCCATGTGCCCTCAAGGGTTGCTGTTGACTGATGACTTCTCAAGGGAAGCATCCCCCGATGATCCAGGGAGGCACCATGAAGTGAGCCTGGGCCTCTTTTCCTGTCAGCCTGGTTCAGCTGCTCAGAGAAATATTGAAAGGGGCCCCTGATTTGGGCTGACTGCATTCTCACAGAATCCTGAAGGCCACATCCCAGCAAAGGTCAAATATGGAAGAGTGAGAAGGGACAGTTGGGAAGGGTTGGGGCACCTAGTGAATGTTCAGTGGGGCAGTCACATGGAAACAGAAGAAACAGGTAAGACCCGTTCTTCAGAGAACTTGTGATGAGTTAGTTATAGAAGGGAATGACTCTTGAAAATGACCCCTGTCCAGTGGGGTTGGTTGTGCAGAGGACTCTTAGGAGAGGTTGTCCATCAGAATCAGATTCTCTCCCCTTCATCACAGCCTGGCTCAGGTGCTTCTGCTCGGGGTCTCCCCAGTGCCCACCTCTGCCCACGTCAGGGACAACTGTTTGGACACTCAGGGGCCCCACCGCAAGCACTCACGTGAATTACAGGTTCTTTTTCTATTGAATAGCCAGGCTTCCCAACTAGGCTATAGCCCAAGCCCAGGACTGGTTTGTTCTGTGCATGCCCAAGGGCCCTTTGCTCTGTGCCAAGCAGCAAGTGGGAGGCCTCTGGGGGGACCGGGGCTCTAGCACCATTGTCCTGCCTCTCTGCTTCCCAGTGAAGGGCTTCTAAGCTCTCTCAGTCTGCTCACTTGTAAAACACATGAAAATGCACCTCAGATTAGAGAGGGGAGCAAGTTCAATGCCCCCAGCCTGGCAGGCACTCAGCCAACACTGTCTGCATGACCACCCCTCAGACACCCTGTGGCCCACTCATGTTGCAGAGGACTGGTACATAGCAGTTGCTCCATAAACACATGTCTGTTGATTAATGGTGATGAGAGCCTGATAGCAGTTTTCGAAGGTCTCTTTTAGAGCTTTCATTGCAGCCTGTGAGCTTACAGAACTAGAACCGCCTGGAGGAAGCCTGCAACCTGTCTTATTCAGAGTGATTAGGAAACAGGTTGTTTGGTGAAGGAAGATTTAAGGGGACTAATTGCGTTGCTGAGCAATGCATATCTGGTTAATGCCAGGTATATCTTAAGAGAGGAAGTTGAGTGCCAATAAAGAGGACAATAAAAACGAATAGGATAAACTTAGGGTAAGAAGGGAAAAGAGATGATGGAATGCCTGAGTGTTAGAGAATATTCTAAGGATGAAGCATCTCCTAAGGCGAGGCAACCTGCAGGGTGTTGGAGAGGGCAGACTTCTGCACGCAACGTGTCTGAGCCGGAAGTTTCCGTAACCCTGGAATGCAGGTGGTAATGCCGTTTCATGGAGTTGAGGTAAGGTGAGATTTGAACAGTGTGTGACAAACACTTTCTGTGTTACCTGGCTCATGGTAGTTCCCTTCCACTTCCCTCTAAAATAGAAAAGAAGTGATCATTTTAAAAATGAGCTCCTCAGGGTCATCAAGCTTCTGCCTCTACCTGGATAAACTTAGGAACTCAGGTGCTTGTTGAGGGCATTGTTGTGAGGGTTTGGCCTCATGCTGAGAAAAACGTCTGCTGAGAAATGACCTCTTTTCCCTTGGAGCCTGTAGGTGGTGTGGATTGGGTACATCCTCACAAATTGTGTCTATTCTGTTTTGGTTTTTCACTCAGGGTCGCTACATGTGCTTCAGCAGTGGTCAGCCTGAGCCTGGTAATGCTGACTTTGGGGAGTTTCAGTGAAAAAGGGGGTACATTCTCTTAAAACCTTTACTCTGCAGTGAGAGTAGGCTTGGCTGTCTCTATGTGCCCTGATGTCACTGGGCCAGATCCTGACTGGGACATGTATGATGCAGCCAAACAAGGCAAGAGAGCCGTGCAGCGATTTTAAAACGAGTATCACCAGGAAATGCTTGATTCATTCTTTTTCAGCGTGGTTAGAAGGGAAAAAAAAGGCTTTTCTGAGTTTATGCAAAGTGATCATGTTTTATTCATCATTTGGTAGAAGTCACTCTTAAGGCATGCAGAGTAGATGATGTCAGCTTTTCCATTTCAGCTGAGTTAAATTTTACTGAACCTTAACACTCTGTCAGAGGCCCGGGAAACCACATGGAGGAGGGCGTGTGCCCAGCCCAGTGCATTAGGAAAGCAGGAGTTGTCTCAGCAAGGTGAGGTCTGTGCAGGGGTGGGAAGTGCTGCGGGGCCACAGAGGGTGGAGCCACTGATGCAGGACAGAGTGGGGCACGGGCATGGGGTTCCAGAGGAGCTGTGCTGGAGCTGTGGCTGAGGCTCACCACATGAATGTGCCCACGAGGAAGGCCCTCAGGTACAGAAGAGCACTCCTGGCAGCATCCCAGGACTTTGTGATGGCTGTCCTGGATGTGCTTAAGCCAGGGCAGCCATCCACAAGGAAGTGTTTGTAATCCTGATGCTGCCCCTCACCCCTGCAGGGGGTGAGGAGATCTGGGCTCTGGCCTGCTCGTCTTCACCCTGGCTCTGTTACCTCTTCTAAGTCACCTAACTTCTTTCACGTGCACATAGCAATTTGTAAGTTGGTGAAATGGTTGAAGTCATCCTCACCCTGCCTGTAGATGGTTTGCCCCAGTTCCAGGCGAAGACATTTGAAAGTCATTGGCTTGGGGTGACCATGGCTGAGAAGGAGCTCAGAACCTCTTTGCCCCATCTGTCCTTGAACACCCATCTCCCAGTCTTCCTACAAGGATGCCATGACCACCTAAATACCTGTTTCCCCCCACCAGCTTTTTTCCTGTATTTCCCTTTCCTGGTTTTTTATCTGTTGGATTTATATATTTGTATTAAAAAATTAACTATTTTTTGTAGTCTATGTACTTCCCTTACAAGACAAGGCAATTTTGAGCTGATATATCCTTATCAAAGTAGTGAAATGCACAGTTACTTTATTTGAATGGATTATAGAGCAAATATATGCTCTTGGTAATCATCCTGACATAAATAGAAACCTGTTCATAAGTGACTACAGGTAACCTACTTCTGGTCCAGAGCTTCATGTGTGGCCTTCAAAGCAAGGAAGTCTGGGAAATAAATAATGATCATTAATCATTGGATTGGTGGTATCATTACATATATTATGTCCTTTGAAATAGCTAAAATTATATTGAACATATACTCAAATAACTTATAAAACTTTCCTCTCTTTAGTTCAATAAAGGTTAGATATTACTATCTCTTTTATCCATTTTCCTATTCATTCGTCTGTGCATCCATCCATCCATGCATGTAACTTTGGCCAGGATTCCCTAGACTGCATCTCGTGGAAGGTGATGCCTTCAGTCACCAGGCCACAGCTTGGTGACTACTGTTCAAGACAGTGTGTCAGTGGGTCTGATGAACCGGGGCTCCTCTTTTCAGCCAGGCTGTCCATCTTGGTCCATACTAACAGAAACAAATCATTTGATAGTTTTTATTTTATGTTATTTTAAAAATCTGAGAAGAGTTTATATGGATTAAAGGGGGTGAATGAATAGTTCATGTTACAAAATGTAATGCAATTGAGTGCCTTTAGGGGAAACAAGAGGCGCTTTTGCCCAAGGTAACTGCCAGACATCTGGAGGTGTACCAGAAGATGGTGACACATTTTCTACAGCTGCGTTCGGTGACTTTACAGCAGAGATGATCTCTGCCTCCTCTCCTGGTCTGTGGTCAGTTTGGCAGAGACTTAGATGGAAGGAACATTGCGATCTGGAGTATGATTTGAGAGAAACTCTTCTCCAGCCACCCAAACATCTTTTTATTGGTTAGCCAGAAACTTCATCACCAGAGATTCAAATATTTGAGTTAAGAATTGGCTTTTTAATAATAACCACTGCTGACCAGGGTATAAACTGCTGGGATATAAATTTGCCCAGTCTTTGATAGAATTTGGCAAAGCATGATGATGATTTAAAAAGTTCATACTCATACTTATCCTACACAGCAGTTTCTCTTCTACCAATTTGTGCTAAAGACATAGCTGATCAAATACACAAAGGCACATGGACAGTCAGTCATGCACTGTGGCCTCAGTAATGAAAATGATTAAATGTATTTTGGTATGCTTATGCAATAAAATACTATGCAACTATTTCAGATATTATTGTAATATTACCTTTAATGACTTGAAATAATATCCAGTATCATTGAATGACAAAAAGCAGATTCCAAGTAACATAGCTCATTTTTGTAAGAAAAATAAACACACACACAAATAGAAAACATGAAAATGTACATATTAAAATGATAATATCAGTTATCTCTGGATGAGGCTATGAATAATATTTTTAAATTTTGTATTTAAAATGTTAATAAAAAAGTATACATTAATGGTACAAAAATAAACATTTCTTAAAGGCAACCCTTTTTAAAGTGTAAATATCCCCTAAGTGATAGGAAACTGTATGGGGTACCTATCGCCATGTAACAAATAACCCCACAACTTAGCGGCTTTATACAATAAGCACTTATTACTTAGAAGTTTCTGTAGGTCAGGACTTGAGAAGTGTGGTTTTATTGGTTGTGGCTCAGGGACTCCCATGAGGTTGCAGTCGATCTTCTGACTGGTACTACAGTCATCTGAAGGCTTTGTTAGGGCTGGAGGATCCTCTTCTACGTGGCTATTGGCAAGAGGCCTCAGTTTCCTTGCTGCTGAGTCTGTCCCTAGAGCTGCTTCAGTGTCCTCATGACTTGGCGACTGACTTCTTTCACAGAGAGTGATGGGAGAGAGAGCAGAGATGCAACCACAGTGACTCTTAGAACCTAGCCTCTGAAATCACATATCATCACTTCAGTTTGTTTTTTCATTAGAGGCAACTCGTTAAGTCCAGCTCATACTCAAACGAAGGGAATTAAGCTCCATCTCTTGAAGAGAGGAGTAGGAAAGAATTTGAGAACACAATTTTAAACAACCACAAACACATGAACTTGTTTGCCATCACTTAACTCATCGGTGTGATTAGGATCTATCCACTGGGAGCTTTCTTTCCTCTGAGTGGGTAATTGAAAATAGTCCTAAAGGATGTGAGTTTGGGTTTTGAGATTAATATATGCTTGGGTAATATTTAAGGAACAGGAAGGCACAACCAAAAGAGAACTGGGGTTTTGGAGCCTGGAGACTCTTATCTCTCATGTACCCTTAGTAAGTCAGGTTTCCCCTTGGTTTTCTTATCAGTTATGCTGGGGGTCAAATAAACTAATGCAGTTGAATGCCCTGTATAAACTGTAAAGCAATAGAGGAAGCTGACTCTTGCTGTCTTTATTACTCCTATTGTTGTTATTGTTGGAAAGGGGAGCCAGTGTGGGAGACAGGGAGGAGTGGGACCTAGAAATGGATTGGGGAGGAGAGGAGAGTCTTTTGAAAACTAATCAGATTAGTATCTCCTAGGAATGGAGAAGGACTGTCTTGATTGTAAACTCATAGGAGGCCAAGACAGTTACAGGGTTTCTATGAAAAACTGCTGTTTTGGGTCTTTAGATAACACTAAGGCCTAGTCCACGAAAAAGGCAACACCAAGGTGGAGTGTATGGAGAAGGCAACATTCCCTCACCTCTATAACCAGAGTGCTCCCAGCCTTTGTAGATTGGTCATCCTTTCACTTTTCGTTTCAGGAAACCTGTATTCCTCCCCAGCGAGGTGCCAAGCCCTGTGCTAAGGGCCAGGGAGACACGGTTAAGTTGGCCACACCTTCTCACCAGCATCCAATCCAGCAGGCAAGGTGCATGTGCCAACATTCTGAGTGGAAGGCTGAGCCTTGGCTGGTGGCCTTCTTCCCTAAGCCTGGACTGGAGTTTCAGGAAATAGCTTTCTCAGATGGCCTTATTCTCTCAGAGGTCACATAGCTCTGAAAATTTTATGTCTTTGGAAATTAAACCTTTTCCCCTCCACTGATGTTTATAGGCTCTTAGAGTGTTGGGGCAAAGATAAAGCCAGGCAATTGCATTCAGATGGCTGTGATTTCCACTCCTCCTTCCTTCCAAGTCTTAATGGCCAACACCACACAGTTTCCAAAGGCCCTTTCATGCTCTTCCAGAAGTGGCAGGGCCTATAATTTGTACAGAGCAGCTCCTGCCTGAGACTCTCCGGCAGAGCCTCTTTGCAGGAAAGATTGGTAACAGTGTGGAGCAAAAGCTACCCAGCACTGGTTCTTTTACTTATATTTCTAGTGAGAGGTGACTCTAAATAGTCAGAAATAATCCTTGTGCTATTAGCCCAGGCTGAACTGTAAATCGTAAATTATTTTCACTTAGCTGTTCTTGACCTCTGACTATGCATGAGGTGGCAAACCAAGTCCTGTTCAAAGCTCCTACTCATTAGATACATTAATCTACAACAGACATAAGTGGGAACTGTTGCTTCAGGTAAAGTTCAGTTGACGAAAAAGAAAAATAACAAGTGTTGAGGATTTGGAGACATTTGAACCCTTGTGCATTGCTGGAGGATAATTAAAATGGTGCAGCCACTATGGAAAATAATGTGGTATTACCTCAAAATTAAACATAGAATTACTGTATGATTCAGAAATGCAACCACTGGGTATATAACTCCAAAGAACTGAAAACAGGGACAGGGAACAAATATTTATACACTGGTGTTTAGGGCAGAATCATTCATGACAGCCAAAAGCTGCCCATTGATAGATGAGTGGATTAACACAATATGGTATAATTACAATGGAATTCTATTTAGTGTTACAAAGGAATGAAATGCTGACATAACGTGGATGAACCTTGAGGATATTATGTTGAGTGAAATAAGCCAGTCACAGAGGGTCAAATACTGTGTGATTCCACTTGTATGAGGTCCTAGAGGAGTCAGACGTATAGAGACAGGAAGTAGAATGATGGTTGCCGGGGTCTGGGGGGAGAAGAGGACCAGGAGTTGGTGTTTAATGAGTTCAGAGTTTCAGTTTGGGAAGATGAAAAAGTTCTGGAGATGGCAATAGTGGTGATGGTTGCATAACAATATGATTACTTAGTACCACTGAACTGTACACTTAAAAATGGTTAAAATGGTGAATTTTTTGTAATACGTATTTTATCACAATGACGTTTTTAAATTTTTATACGTAACTGGTGTAGAAATGTATGCTTCCGAGCCCTGATCTTAGGCACTGGGGATATAGCATTGACCAGGCAGAAGACCTGACTGCAAGGAGATCTTCACATTATTTTCTGCTAATGGGGGATTCACAGTAAATATATAACAAGAGAAGCAGGCAATACAGGTGCTGTAAGGACTTGGAGAAAGTTAAATCAGGTAATTGTTGTGATAGAGAACCCTGTCCACACATGAGTAAGACAGGGGAGCTTCAGCTGAGTGGCCTGGAAAGGACTCTGAGAGGTTGACTTTTGGGGAAAGTCCTGATTGGTGAGAAATGGCTTCACCTGCCAAACCTTACTGACTGGATCTGGGCTCCATTTTACCTGAAATCTCATTGACATTTCTGAGGTATAGAAGTTGCTGCAGAATTCCAAACTTATTGTGAATTGTGCTTGCAAACCCACCATATCTGTGTTGAGTATTCCTAATTGATTGCTTGAGGACTGAAATGGGGGCAAGCAAGGCGTTCGTGGTTCTTACCAAATACCAAATGCATTAGCTGGTTCGCATATCTTTCATTTAATTTTTTCAGGAACTAAATCCAGTGAAGTTTGCCATGGGCCTTCTTGGAAAGACTTTTATGCCTTTTAGAAACTACGTGATTTACAAAATTCAGTTAATTGCTGATTTTTTTTATCACTTGTTTCTTATTCACAAGGAGATCCGTCTATTTCACCTTGGAAACCAAGACTGTTTATTTACAGCTTTGAATGTGGAGTTTGAAATTTTGGTTTTTGTTTGTTTGTTTGTTTGTAATAATTGACTTGAGGTGGAAAGAAATATGCTTCTGAGACAATGCAATGTGGGCACAGCTGATTTGTACAATGTGTTTAGATTTCCCATTATGTATTTTAGAGACTTCTCTGTCGTTGCCCAGATTTTTCCTTTTAAGAATCAGCATCTCGGGGCAGAAGACGAGAGCTCCCTGAAGGCTCTGGCTGAAGCGCGGGAAGTCTGCATTGCCTGGACCTTCATTGGTGATGGAGCTCACAGCACAATGTCTGTGAAGCCAGGCACATGAAGTAAAAGAGGACAGTGACTTCAGAGGTGAAAAGTGTGTCATTCTTGCAATCTGTTCATTTTTATAAGATGACATGGCTATCTTTGCCTTAGGATAGTCAAGTGGTATTTCTAGGTCAGAAGAGTTGAAATCATTCAAATTTCCAAGCTATAGATCTCATAATTCTTGGGAATTTTGACTTGTAAACTAACTGGGAAATTATTGCAGCTTTGTGAACCTCTCTGACCCTCTCAAGCCTTTCTCACCTTCACTGGTTTGGGGCAGAGCCAGGGTCTCTGTCAGGGGTGTAGTGACTGATAGGAGGGGCACACAGTGCATGGCTCGGAAGGCAACCTTGGGATGAATCTCTCATCTTTCGTGGTGCACGAGAGGAGCCAGCTCATGCTCTTTTAGAGAAACGATCCATAGTTTCTGGGATCTGCAACAACTAGAACCTGTGTGCGTCAATAGCTGTCATTCCATCACCAGCATTTACGAGGGACCTATTGGACACCCAGCCCATCCGGCGCTAAGTGGTAGTGGTGAAGGAGGAGGAAGTCCTGCCTCCACGTAGCTTCAAGTTGGTTTGAAGAGCCAAAACATAATGAAATGAAAGAAGCAGAAAATAATAGCAGAAGAATCACATCAGAATATTCGGTTTCATATCCTGAAGGCACAGGATGTGCGAAACATCGTGCTGGGAATAGTTGCGGAATGAAAGGTCAGTCACACAAAGGAGGAAGTGGTCAGTGTGGGCTGGAGAGGTCAGAGAGGCTTTCTAGAGCAGGTGGAGCTTGCATAAGGACTTGAGAGAGGGCCGAGACTAAGCGAGGCTGGGAGAAGGGCTGGGAGGACCTAACTTAGGAGGGAGAAGGAAATAGTAACTCCAGGGTTAGTTGTGTTTGAGAAACATGCATCTGTTTTCAATACCCCAAGCATTCTCTGTAGGGTTAACAGGCAGTAGGTGGGGCAAGTGGAGGCCAGTGGCTCTGTGGTCAAATAAGTTTGGATTAGTGCTGGAATAAGCAGCTAAGAGTTTCCTTTCTGCAAGACTCCTCAGGCCTTTTGTATGCTGATCTTTACGGCGACTTTCCCAGATGGGTATATACAGCATGCAGCTTCCTGCTTATTCAACCACAGAACCATGATTTTCTTTCCAGGAGCTTTCTACAAGCATAGAGTTCCAAAGAGTGTAATTGAGTTGAGGAAATGCTAGCCTAAATGATTTTATTTCAGTGTGTTTTTTAGTGCAATAGAGTCATGTTTTCAGTGCTCTGAAAGCCCATGGGGATTGATTGGAAGGAAGTTTGAGGGACTTAATTTAAAGGAACCAGTGAATAAATGGTCCTCCAAGGATGCCCAGCCTGGAGTAAAATACCCTCAGGCCAGCTTAGTTCAGAAGTTATTCCTCAACAATGGACACATAGCATGGGTTTGAAACAAAATATTATTTTTGTTAATGTTATTCCTTTTCTTCAACTATGAGGAAGGGTTTTGTATCAACAGCACAGCCTCATGTTTGGGACAGAGCCCTGGGTTGCAGCATCTGGGGCTGGGAGTGAAGGTGAAGTTCAAAGAGCTGGCAGGATTGGGGTTGCCAGATAAAACACAGGATGCCAGTTACATTTCAGATGAACGCCGTATAATTTTGCAGTATAACTGTGTCCCAAATATTGCATGGGACATACTTACACACACAAAAAAATACATTACATTGTTTATCTGCAACTGAAATGTAACTGGACATCTTGTATTTTATTAGTAAATAAAAATACGCCGTCCCGCAGGATGCTTGGGGAGCCTAGACACTAAAACTATCAAGTAGCTTAAGCTGTAAAGGCAGGGTGACATAGGTATGTGCTCATTTCTCAAGGGCCCCCGTGCTCCGTCTGGGGAGATGGGTTGCTACATTGTCAAGCCCCTTCCCTAAGCCCCTTCTCAGTTTAGGGGAGTTTGTATATGAGAGGTTGCAGCCTGGAAGCTATCTCATTTGCCTCACGTACTTTTACAGACAAATGTAAGATCTAAACTTTACCTTAAAAAGCACATGTTTTCAGCTTCTCTTGAAAATGCAAAAGGTTTGTAGTTTCGTAGAAAGAAACCAGTTGTCCGAACCTAAAAGTCTTGAAACCGAAAGAACTATAGAGTCCCTCCCTGCAGCGAACAGAGTTGGGGTGGGCCCAGGGTTTGTCCAGGGCAAACCTCAGTGGGGGAGAAGGTCAGAAAATTAGGTTCCTTGACATCCCTACTCCCGTTTTGGGAATTCAAAGTATAGCTGAGGACACTGAAGTATCTCACCTGTTAAAAATAAAACAATGGTCTGAAATGTGTCTTTATACCACCTGTAGGTGAGAGCAGAGTTGAGAAGGGAGGGACGTGCTTCCTTGGGCTACTGGAGGCTGGGTAGTTCTTTCCCTGCCACGAAGCGATGTGTCCTGGCTCCACAGTCAGTGACGACTGCGAAAAGGCCAGGGTTTACCAGTGAGCTCTGCTCAGGAATATCATCAGGAGGAAAGGGAGTCAAACTAATCTCTTTGTGGGAAAGATCTCCCTGTGACCTTACTGGGTGAGTGGACCCCTGGACCCAGCTTCTCAATGACTTCTCCCCTCTCTTCTCTGCCCTAGAAGCCCACCTTTCCCCTAGCCCTACATGGGACATGGCCTTGACAGTAGGAAATTAGGAGGGGAGGCCACCCCTGTTCTGTGAATGCGTGTTGGTGGGCTCAGGTGAGGAGTCGGGGGGCACTGGGGAGCTGGGCTGCGGAGGATGTGTTTGAAGACACTGGCAGGGACTCCCAAGTCACCTCCAAGGGCAATGTGACAGGGTCAGTGGCTGCACCGCTGTTAATCACACCGCTGGTGCTTGCTGTATCCTATGGCAACAGCAACTCCTTGTTAAACCGGGGATGCTGAGGCCAGGCAGTATTACAGGCTACTTCACAGTGGCTGGGGCGAACGCTGGGTCATGAGCACCCTTATTTGTGGCCAAGCACCAGGCACCTCTTTACTCGCTCTCCAACATCCCCACCAGTTTTGGAATTTGGTTTTGGGAGGAGACGAAGCTCCAATCAGACGTTATTCCAGAGGTGAAGTTGATCCCTGAATAGTGAGTCCATTAGGTTCCACAATCAATATCCAACTTCTAAACATTAAGTATATTGATGAACTGATTGCTAGGAGACTAGCAGCCGGGGAATTGGAATTCATTTTACTGGGGCCGGATTGGCTGTTGATGGGCCATAGTAGACTGTGACTTTAATAATCAGCTAAGAACATCCTGCACTCCAGTAAAACACAGCTTCAGCACGTTGCAGCCCTGGGTGCTTTCCTGAAAGCCAGCAGAGCAGGGTTTTCACTGGGCCCAGCATCGTGGCCATGTGTGCTCTTCCTAAGGGACAGATGGTCTGGCCAGGGCCCCAGCTGAAAGCCTTTGCAGGTGCTGGGGCGAATGGAGGAAGACAGGCAGCAAGGAAGAAGGCCAGGGGCAAATCTCTGCCACTGTGGATTGAAGGGCACATGTCACGGGCCCTTGCCCCTTCCAGCCCATGAACACACATTTTACCCAAACTGCTTACTCAGCTCTGTTCTTGTGATCACAGAGTCATGAACTGGGTGAGATGTGGTTCCCTCAGTGGGAAATCATTTCCTTTAAGGTCTTCAGGTCAAGAGCCTCAGTGGGAGGAGGGTTGTGTTTGTGCACTGTGTGTGTGTGTGTGTGTGTGCGTGTGTGTGTGTGTGTGTGCGTGTGTGTGTGTGCGCATTTGTGCAGGGGTCAGAGTTGGAGGTCGTGCTGCTTTCAGTGAGGCACCTCAACCTTCCTCCTCCCTCCCCCATGTTCCAGGTATGGAGCATGACATGTTATCTGGTAGCACCCTGGAAGTCTCCTGGGCCAAAGCCAGTCAAATGTTAGTGAAGGTCAAGGTGAGGAGTCTCGAACTCCTGGACTGTTGGGCTTCTTCTGCTCACTGGGGTGCTGCTAGGTGTGCACGTGCTGGATCCGAGAGTTTAGCTCCCAGGGCTAGACTGTTCCCAGGGCATAGGCAGGTCTGTCTGGCCAGGACTGCAGGCCAAGACACTGCCAATATTCTGCGAACAGGTTTCTGGAGGCAGGAAGTTGAAGGTAATTAGGTTAATTAAACCCCTACAGGTCTCCAGCTGCAGAGTTGCTCTGAAGATTAAAAAATGTGCATTAGGAAAACAAAGCCAAACGCCCACAATTAAACCAAGGTGAGCCCTTTCTACCCGCGGTGCTGTGCACGGTGGTTTAATTTGAGTGGGGAGAAAGGCAACGGGATTCCCTTGTTCTGAGTATCTTTTGTCAGAGTCTGAACACAGTCTGGTCATCCTTCGCTCTTACCCTCCGCCTAGCCTCTGCCTCGAAAGGGTGTCGTACTCCTCTGCATGGCCCCTGGTTATCTGTGGCTGCTGGGCCGCCGTCTGCCAGGTGGCAGTTTCCATGTCAGTGTTCTAGCAGCTTCTGAATTGCCTGGCAGAGGCCAGCCGAGGCCTGGGGCCAGCACTGACTGGAAGTCCTGTTAAATTCGCAGAATCTCTCTGGAACTTGGTCCCCCCATCTGCTTAGCTGGGGCCATGTTTTGCAGGGGGTCTGCCTGTCGTTCTCTCTCAGGGCTGTGCTAGGCTTCTGCTCGTCAGTCCAGGCCTCGCCAACCCGGGAGGGGCCCGGGGGGAGTGTGGAAGGCACAGACCGTGTCCCTCCACGGGAGCCGTGCTGTGAGGGGCCCCTGACTGGCTAGAGAAAGGCAGTGGAGGTGTTAGTGTGGCGAGGATGTGAGAAAGGCCTCGGAGGGGGCGCCCAGTGCGTTCAGCTGCTGAAGAGCAAAGGTTAAAATTGTGGCAGCGGTTGGATCAGCAGTGGAGAAGGAAGCCAAGCGCGGGCCATCTGACTGAGAGAATAAAAGGGCTTCAAGTGGACTGGTCCTTGGCAAAGGGAGAAGTAAATCAGCCCCCTATCGAGCGACTTTCAGGAATTAGTGGCAGGCAATTGGAGATTGAGGAAACTCTTGAATGGACCAGATTGTGTTTGGGTTCAGAGGCCAAGAGTGTCTTTGAGGCCCCTCAGTGTTTTCTGAAGAGCTTCTGGGCGGGGGGCCCTCCTGTGGAATTAGGAAGAAATCGGACTAGGCTGGATTTGCCCCCCAAACAGGGCGGTCACCATGGTGGAGGAAGTTCCCCTGAAGTCTTCCCCCAGCCGTCCCATT
This sequence comes from Lyroderma lyra, assembly GCA_004026885.1. Taxonomy (NCBI): domain Eukaryota; kingdom Metazoa; phylum Chordata; class Mammalia; order Chiroptera; family Megadermatidae; genus Lyroderma; species Lyroderma lyra. The sequence goes on along the minus strand of PVJL010005698.1, from coordinate 73,298 downwards.
AGATTTTCCTTGTGGTGGGGGCAGCAGATGAGGGTGTGGCTGACCCTCGTCACACACAGTTTTACCCCAGAGCCCGTGTTCAGGACCTTGACTGTTCCGTGGGCCATTCTGTCCAGGGGAAGGAGCACAGACCTGGAGCTCGGCGGGGCAGCGCAGCATTCCTCTGCCCCTCTGCGTCTGGGTGACTGTGAGCACACTCTTGGACTCCCTGGGTCTCTGGGCCTCATCCTAAAATGGCCATACCAGCAGTACCTGTGTCATAGCTTTGCCGTGTTGGTTACCCAGGGTAACATTTACAAAGTGCCAAGGACAATGCCTGGCCTCTATCTTACTAAATGAAACACCTTGTCCCAAGTGATCGCTCATGTCCCTCCCAGTTTTCACTTCCTGTGATGTTGTTTCACTTCATCCCCTACACTCCTGGAAGCTGGGGAGGGCGATGATTTCCCCGTTTTGGAGATTAGGAAAGCACAAAGGGACTGTGGAGGTATTTTCCGGAGCAGGTGGTTGGTACTGGGTGGGCGGGGCTGGAAACCGAGAACTCTCTGTGCATGCCTGACCACCTCAGAGTGGGGAGCAATTGCATCAGGTGGCCTCCTTGTCTCCCCATTTTCCCTGTTTCTTGGTCTCGGCATTGGCCATATGGGCCTGCTTCCTAGGCACAGGATGGGGACAGACAGATGATAAAACAACTCCTGGGCACAAGGAAGAAACAAGCAGCCAGGTCCCTGACCATGGCAGGAGGCTGACACTGCAGGCCAGGCACGGCTCAGCCTGATGGAAACGGGGGCTGGCTCCAGAGTCTGGGCTCCAAGGCCCGTGTGCTGCCTGAACCCAAGTGCTAAGGAAGTGTGACTGGAAGTGATCACTCTGGCCTCTCACGTCCTTTGGACAAAGGCCTAACGAACTCTAAAGACACACTTCCCCCAAGGCCAAGGGAAGCGGAGGCCACAGGTTGCCCTGGGTGGAGAGGAGGAGAAAGCTATTGTCTGAAGGGGCCAAGCTAGCCTATTGTCTTCACGCTGAAAGTGGCATGTCCAGGGGGTCCTGCTCCATACCAAGTGATGAGGATGCCGGGGCTGCCCTAACATATCAAGGTAGGTCGAGAGGTTCAGTAAATACTGGCCCCCCTAGGACTCCTCACCCCTGCCACCACCAACCCCTAGCCCTTGGGTCCCAGAGCCACAGGAGTAACCAGAGCCCCGTGCTGCAATGCGGAGTCTGACTCAGTGGGTCAGCGCAGGAGCATGGATGCCGTACTTCTCCCCAGCGCCCAGTCTTGCCCTTGCTGCTGTACATAGACCCCCTCTGAGGAGTAAAGGTCTAGGGGACATCTTGGCATGCTGGACATCTTTTCCACCAAAAGCGCTCACTCCCGGTGCCCTGGCTTTATGCCCCTTCTCACGCCCACAGGCTTCTCCACACCATCCAGATGGGAACAAGACTGGGTGAGGATAATGAGGCCTCGCTGCGGCAAAGGGGGACTCCGTGAGAGGGTGTTGCTAGTTTCCCAGTGAGAGGATGACCCCCACCGTGGGCGAAACCCCGCAGAAGGCAGCAGGCAGGCTGCGCCCCTGGCATGCTCCAGCCTCCTTCCTCCGAGCACCGCGGTCATCTGCTCCGGCAGCTCCCCACTTAGCACTCTGATTTCTGTGTCCGATCGATTGGCCACTCCTCGTGCCACGTAACAGTGCATGACTGCGTTTGACCTTGGAGCCAGCCAGCCATGCTGGCTTCTGTCTTCCACGCCTCTCTGAACTATGAGAAAGGTCAGGGAAGCAAAACAGCAAGCTGTTCGGCTGGAATAATGTTGTCGTTAGTAATGTGACTTCTTTGCATCAAAGCCTGCATTTCTTAATAGTGTGATGATCGCAGCACTTCCTGCCATTCGCGGATTATAGTAGGTGTGACAAGTCACTCGCATAGTTATTATCTTATCTGATCTCCAACTGCCATTAGAAGATGGAAGAAAATTCTCATCCCCCAGGAAACTAAGGCTCGGATGGCCTGTGAGCTCGTGGAGCCCTCAGGGCAGTGTGGCGCGATGAGGCGCGCACGCATTCTCATCACACACAACCCCGCGGCTCAGTGGCCGCACCCATGCGCTGGCTCATAATCTGCCCCATTGCGAACATCTTGAGTCCATGTCAGAGAGGCTCCCAAGGTGTGGCCAGCCTGTAACTGGGTGTTAGGAGTCGTCCTGAAATGGTACTGACCACGCTGTCCCTGACGTGCACAGCCGAGAATGCTCTACAGTTTAAAGAGTGTTAAAATAGCAAATAAAGCTACCAAAATCAGCAAAAACAAGGGAAACCATGGGAAATAAGTGTCCTCTCTCCCCCTCCCCCCCT
>PVJL010005698.1:0-70847 GCA_004026885.1 Lyroderma lyra | reverse complement strand
ACAAGGTGGGACAGACACGAGGTCAACCACAACTTAATTTTCCCCAAACCTCCTTTAGGCTCTTACTCCACATGCTGCTTGGGGTTGCCATGGTGACAGTCTACTGCCTTCTCCCTCAAATAGCACCGGAATCACACTTCTGCTTATGTGCAATGGAGAAGTGATGGAGTGGCATTTCTGTCCTTGGCTCTTTCCGGTAAACTCACCCCCAGCTGAGTGGCCAGGAATGTGTAAGCAGGGCACCTAAACTCTGTAAGGTACTTAAAAAAAGAGCAGAACAAAACACCTAGGAATAGTTGCTTGTAGGTTTCATTTGTGGTTAACGATTCTAGGAATGCCATGCCAAGTGGTTTTTAAAAAACGTGTCACCACGCACAACTGGAGCCTCACCATTGTTCTGGAGTCCCCATGGCCGTGTGCAGAGGTCTGGGCTAGGAGTAACTGGGAAGGACCCCAGAGAGTGCTAACACAGGGACCTTGCCCGAAAGGATTTATTTGCCACCTGAGGCCACACAGTCCTGTACCCAAACTTGCTTCCTCTGTTCTAGCACTGCTGCATTGGGGTTCAGCGGTGAGGGGGGCACTGGGAGCACTGGACCCAGAGGCAGGTGGTGGTTCAAGCCCTCACTCTCCCACTCAGCCTGGGGTCTCTGGGTGAGTGTACGCTCCCAGAGCCTGACTTCTATGTACTCTCTCAGTGAGGTGCTCAGGAGCATTAGATGAGATGGTGTGTGTCGGAGAACCCAGCCCGGTGTTTTGCACTTAGCAGGTGCTCAGGGAGCATTCGTTCTTCTCTTCTCCTTCCCACCTATTCGGGGAGGATGGGACAGTGATGGAGGGGGAGGAAAGGATGTTCCAAGTGTGGGGGTAAAACTGAGCCACGGCGTGGGGGTTGGAGCTGCAGGCCTGGACAGGGAGCAGAGGGGCTGCGCGGGGTCTCACGCGGAATTCCGAGGCCCACCGGAAAGCCACGTGGCATGGAGGCCCGTGGAGGGGCGTGAGTGCTCCAGGGAGCTCGTTGAGGCTCATGGCTGTGCACGAGAGGAGTTGGAGATGGGGAATAGGAAATAGGGCAGGAAGTGATGCCCACCCCAAAATGAAAAGCTGTAGCTGCTACTCATGAATTTTCTCCCAGGTTGGAGACCTGGGGACATTGCTGTGAGCAGCTCACGTCTGTGCGCTGTCGTTGAAACTTAAGGAAAGCTTTGGGTATCCTGCCTCAGAAGGCTACGAGACACTGAGCACTGGGGTTTTCAGCCTAAAGGGAGTTATTTATTTATTTGTTTGTTTTTACAAAATTTCTGACTGAAATAGAGGGAAAATGCTTAAGAAGATATGGGTTATTTAAAACAAACAGAATGGTGTCTTTTTCCTCTTAACACTTGTGCAACCCTCCCCCCACCATTTCTCAGAAAATGAATCACTGAGGAAACAGGTGATGGAGGAGGCATCACCTGCGCCGTGCTAGGCGGTGAGTGTTTAGCCTGTTCACGAGTGGAGCACAGCCAGTCTCTTGGGATAATAGGTCAACAAATGCCAAATGTGGCTGGAAGCAGCTGTGACTCCATTTCTAGGGAAGCCATGCCCTTGGGCTGTGCATGGTCCTGTTTCCCCTAAACCCTGGAGGCCAGATGAGCAGTTGCTTTTAAAGAATTGTTCTTTGTAAGCCCTGCCTGGAGGCAGAAGGATGGATTGTCAGTCTCTGTTAGTCCATTTTTGGAGAGTTTAGGACTCGTCCAGGCCAAAGGATAACTGGTCTGCTAATGTCATCTGGCTTTAAGGAGTGCCACAGTGTCTTGGTCACACACAGGGGCATTGACAAAGAAACTAGAGAAAATAGAGAGTTTTTAGTTTGTCTGGGAGCTGGGAGACTGTTGCCCAAACCTTTTGGTAACTGAATTTGAGGAAGTAAGTGGCCCTTTCCCCTGGGGTGGCTTCTCACAATGGGGCATATTGGTCATAGCAGTAAGAAAAATGCCAGTGATAAAAGCAAGCATTTTCCAAAGCACTTTCACAATCTCATTGGATCTTTATAAAACTCGGATATCCCGTGTCATAGATGAAAATGAGGGGTAAGTGTCCTGCCTGAAGCCACAGGGCTAGTCCGTGACAGGCAGAGGGCCCATCATCCATGCCTCCCCAGCCTCTGAGTGTACTCAGGTACAAGGAGGGTAAGAGGGGAAAGGGAGGAAGGAAATCCCTTACGGCCATCGACCCCCATCACCCTGGGCCTGCTCTGCCTTCAGGTGGTGGAGGAGGGGCGGCTTGCCTTGGGACTGGGGTTTCTTGCTGAGTGGGGATGGGTGGGGGTGAGTTTTCTGCCACTTGCTGCAGGGCGGGTCCTGATTGTGGAGGATGGACGCTCACAACCCTGGCCTTTGTCTAGAGGAGAAGGCATCCGACAGCTCCTGGCAGTGACGATAATTCAGGAGGCGGAAGGAGCCTCCCTGGGCACAGTGAGAAGTAGGTGCATGGCGTCGCCTCAAAATGCCCTTTAGAAGCACATGGCATTGGAAATCAGCAGCCAGGACCCGTTCGTGGCCCCTTGCTTCAGCTAGGTGGAACTCAAAGGCTTCTGATACGGAGTAGATTGCAAAGAAAACGCTTTGACGAGAAATGAGTCTGTGAGGTCTCTGAAAGGGGGCACGTGGACGTTGGCACTCTCATCCAACTCATGCCTCGCTGGGCCACTCTGGGGACACGGCAGTGACATGGCGATGGTGTTAAAATGTAGAGAGGGATCCAGACAAGTACCCTCATCATATGTGTCTCCTCTAACCCCAGATTCTGGAGAAGTAAGACAAGGTCTATGAACACATTGTGTACGGAAAAGGCTCGGTCAGACAGGTTCTGGGTTTTTTTTGGATCAGGTGGTTCTCCTTGGAGAGCTGCCTGACGCCCTTGAGGCCTGGCCTCATCTCTCCGGCCCCAGCTTTCTGGCTGTGAACGGCCGACTTCAGTATCAGACCAGTTTTCTGTCCGCCTCTCCGCCTACCCGCTCTCTCATTTGGATAACTGGTACAGTGAACACAGACTAGACTTCTGGGGATATAAGCTGCAGACATTGTCCCTGCGATCCGGTGTTCTGTGTACGGCCAGGGAGAGGAGCCAGATGTGAACTACAGTGTGTACCTCTCATCCATGCTAATTCCAGGACTTGGATGACGCCGGCCTGCAAAACGTCTGTGTCTCGTCCTCCAGTCCTAGTAAAACAAGGATTCCCTCCGCCCACCTCTCTCTCTCTCTTTCTTTCTTCTTCTTTTTAATGCAGAATTTCTGACGTTGTATTTGTGACCTACAAACCTAATGGAGCACCCTACTTTTCTTCCTGGGCAGAAACCATGACCAGTACCAAGAGCTGTTAGTGGATGGGGTTTTCTCTGCATGCATAGCAAAGTGTCCTTCACACTCTGGTTCGTGAAATAAGTTATTGGTGACTTAAATTACAGATGTGCATATGGCATCATGGCAGGAGCTCTGACGGCAGTAGGGAGTTTACTATATAATTTTTTAGGGAGCTAATAGCTCCAGAAGTGAATTGAAAAAATAACGAGACCAGCCAGGTTGAAGATAAATGCCTTAGTGCTTCGAATAGCTAATAAGATGGTTGGATGGAGAGTCCAGCCACCGAACATAAAAACACAAGAGGAAGTTACAGTTCTGTTTGGACATGTGAACTTGGGCCTATCTTGGGGACATAGTATCTTGGTGGCTCTCACATCTGGAGCTTGGGAGAATGTTCATGCTGTAGGTCTAGATTTGGGGATTGTCAGCATTTGGAGAATCCTGGTGCTGTGGTGTGTAGAAAGAACCCAATGAAGCCCAGCCAAGGACAGAGCCTGGGGAAGCCCCAGATGCATGGGACGGGCACAGGGAGCACCTACAAAGCAGATGGAGGAGGACTAACCAGAGGAGCAGAAGGAAAACCTCAGGGTGGGGACTGGTCCCCAAACCAAAGAGCATTTGAAGAACAAAGGGGTTAGCTATTGGTGTCACGGGTTCAAGAGTGATCTAGAGAACCGAGCAGCAGTACCTGTTGGCTCCTGGTGTCCTTGTGCAGAGAAGACTCAAGGTCAAGTTAAGGACAGAGGCTAGAGGTCACTGAATTGACTAGAAAGAAAGGCCAGTGAAGGAGTGGGAAAGTGCAGGGAACCCCTACTTTCAGGACTGTCAGGGGAGGAGAGTTTTGAATATTTCCTTAGAAGCGGGGTGGGGGGGGGGCGGGGGGTTGGGTTGTTATTTTCTGTTTACAGAGAAGACTGCGCTTACAGAGGTGAAATGATTTCCCCATTTTTTATATTACTGTTATAAACAGAAACTGCCACCCCCACCCCAATACGGGTTATTAAAACTGTTTTCCAAAGGTATGACAAATAGAAAATGGCAGAGTAGGCATTGAAGTTCCAGTACACCTGGCTCCAAAGGGTAGGTCCTTGCTACTCACAACTCTAGTCTGGGGACCAATAACATGGGCATCACCTGGGACCCTATTAGAAATGCAGATTCTTAGGCCCAGATCTGGTCAGAATCTGCATCTTAATAAGGTCCAGGTGATGCACATGCACATTAAAGTGTGCAAGGCACTGCTCTGTACTATGTTTTAGTAATCCAGGTATCAGATAAAGAGGACCTGATTTATTAGGTTGACAAAAAAAAAAAAAAAAAAGAAATGGGTGAGAGAGGCATGCAACTTCCTTTTTTCTCTGAGAAGCAGGAGACATTTGCATGTTTTCAACTAAACTTGCAGAGCTCATCTTCACAGGAAAGGTCATCCACTGGTCCTCAAGTCCTTCTTCCAAGCCGAGGTCACAGTGGCTCCCTTCACCACAGGATGATGGAGCATACTGGCTTCGGGCAAGTTTTGCTACATTTGAAATTAATAGCCATTTTCTTCCCATAATAATGCAGATTGCAAAGGAAGAAAACAGCCTTTCAATCGCTAGCATAATTAAGCTGCATAGATTAGTGTGATCTTTGCTGCCTCTCCAAAGCTCTCCAAGGGAAGGTAACTCATGTGCATGGAGGTTTTTGTTCTAAATGATTCAGTAACTGCCTACCTATGATGTGTTTTAACTACAGCAGCCACCTCTTTAAATACTTTTTTGAATGAGCACTTATTTCTAGGTTCCTTCTCATCTGTCCTTCAAACAACCAAACCGCATGTGAAATGCTGAGAGAATCTAAACCCATGGTTCCTTTTGTCCTGTAGGCACACTGTTTTTCTCACCTTTTCTTTTTGTGTCTTGGGTCCTTGGAATTTGTGTAATTCTGTATTCTCAAAAGTGACCCATTTTAGTGAGTATCAACTAACATATGTGTGTGTGTGTGTGTGTGTGTGTATGAATGAAATGAAACAAAAAATATCAAGGGGCATCATACGGGGCAGTAGGGGCAGCAATTGTTTTGTAAAACTTCTGTTTCAGTTACATAAATACATGTGCATCCTAAGGATTCATGCAAAAATGTCTTCCACATACTGTGGGTGGTGGTCAAAAGGTATGAGAGCCACTGATCCATTTCACTGGGTCCCTATTTATAGAATCATTGAAATCGGAGAGAGAGAGAGAGAGAGAGAGAGAGAGGTTGATTAATGGAGAGATACTTAAGTAGGTGCCCATTTCCACCCCTGGTTCAGTCTGTGTATGAAAGTATTCCCAGAGATTCCAACCATCAACCACGTTGCAGATCTGCGGGTCTGGTTCAAACTCCCGCCCTACAGAGGATTCCGTTTTCTGTCGTTTCTGGCAGGTGAGAATCAGGCCTCTGGGTGCCACATCCCGCCCGTCTGCAGCAGGCATGTGCACGAGGAGCCCATGCCGGGTGGGGTGCACCTTCTTGTTGGAAGCCCGCGGGGGTGAGCCAAACCCTGCTTGCCGGTGGCTCTCACTTCGCAGGTTTGGTCAGTCCCGGGGCTCTGCAGAGCAGCTGTCACGTCCTGCACACTGACGGCCCTTCGGAGGTCCCGAGCAGCTTTTCCTTTCCCCTAAAGCTTTCTTCCTTCAAGCGATTCCAGGGTCTGTGACCGTCCTTTCAGGAGAGCAGTCCTCATCCCACTTCGGCATCTCTGAACTACTCTTCTGTCCAAGAGAGAACACAATTCACTAAATACAGTGGGAACAACACTGAGGGCACAGAGTTCTGCTTCTGCCAGCGATCGTGATGGGACCCTGGACAAGCCACCTCACCAGCCTTGGTTTCCTCGTTTGTGATGTGAGGCCGTTTGGCTGTGTGGCCCACTTTCCCAAGTTCTGGTTTCATTGATAGTATTAACTGGGAGGAGGAGATATTATTCTCATTTTCATGTTAGAGTCAGTGAGCCATGGTCACATTAGGAACTTTTTAAGAGTCCATAGGGTCTCACAGGGATGGCACATTAATCCAGAGTGCTGTAACCGGCCAGGCGTACGTAGGAAGGAGTGAGTGCCATGCATAGCGTCCTGGAGCCCCAGCTCGTGGGGCTTACATGTGCAGACCCCACAGACAACACTTGCTTGGTCAAATTTCTATTTTCCCTTCTTATCAGCCACTGGCAAAAAGTGTCCTTTCGCTAGGATTTACCATAGTGTGTTTCAGCAAAGAGATTTTTGTTCTTTTCCTACACCTGGACTTTTGTGCAAAATAATTTAAAATAATGGAGGAGTCGGACATGCTGTTCTTTCAGCCCAGTGAGTCTTGATTGTTTTGTTTTTTTGAGGGTTTTGTTTTTTCTGTTTTTTTTTGGGGGGGGGTTGTTTTTTGTTTGTTTGTTTAGAAATAAATAGATTTTTAAAAGTGTTCAGCTAGCACATCTGTTCTTAGTCCCCAAGCACATCTTTAGATCCATGGCATGGATTTGCAAGAAGAAAGGTTTTAAATATTAAAAAGATTGGGAATTGGCTGTTTTGTATGAGTGTTTTAGAATTCACTAAAGCTCTAGTGAACCCTAAGAACTCAGCCTCTCCTCATTAGAGTTAGGCTCATTGGGGGCCTTTCTGGGAAGAAGTATCTTCTTAAAGAGTGAACAAAGGACAAATGACAGGCATTGGAGCCTCCTAGGGACAGATGCAAATTTTAAAGTCTCCCCCAAGTTTTACCAACCCAGTCTTGCCCGTGTTTGCCAGTGAGCTAAGCCGAGGGTGCTGCGGGTGGGGCCGTGGCCTTGTTTTGGTGTGACTCAGTTATGTGTGTGCCCTTGGTCTTGGGGAATTGGCCAGAGATGTGTGTGAACTAAATGAGGGAATTCAGAAGGGTATGTCCTTCATAGTGACTTCTGTAGTATCTACATCTCGCAGAAGAGAATTGTCATCAGCCCAAAAAACCAAGACAGTTTTCCAAATTTGAGGGAGCCTACCCCTTCCTATGAACAGGTGGTGGAACTTGGAGAGTTTAGGATGGTTCTGGGGCTCACGTGAGAGATGACCACATGGAGAGGGAACTCTGGCGACACAGAGAAGGACCAGTCTGGTATCTGTTTTTTTGTTGATCTTTTCTGTCACTACTTATTTTTCATATAAAATGATTTAGGATGTCATGTTCTTATGATAGGAGAGAGCATTAGCTTATTTTCTGTTTGCATTAAGGAAATTTCTTACTTGGCAAAGGCAAGTTTACAGTAATAATGTTTTGTTTGAGGATTGGCACATCCTCTTGCATTGAATCTTTCTGTGGCCAATAATGACCCTTAGGTGCTCCGGTATCTTGAGGCTATAGTTTTAAAAGGGCATACTACCCAAACACAGCAAAGCCCCATTACAGGGCATTTACTTACTACTGCAGGTGAAACCTCGTTTGCCAGCTGTAGAAGGTGGGTAGGTGGCGCTTTCCTTCCCCACCCCGAGTTAAAAGTTTGTAAGGTGGGTTTAAGATCTCTTAATGTCAAATCTCTAACTCTTTTCAAAATTGCAGCTCATTTATTTTTAGTTAAGCTCTTGACCATTGTGCCAAACAGTATTATCAACAATACACATTTGAGATTAAGCTTCTACTAATCAGCTGACATTTTGCAAGGGTAGTAGAGGAAAACAGGACCAGTGTCAAGGTAAAGGTAGCTGTTGTTATTAAGGCCTGTGGGTGCAAACATGCACCTTAAGGTGGCGACCATAAAGATCACGTAGCATTAAAGACCAGAAAAGGGTTCAGACAATAAACACAATGGGAGGAGAGAAAATCACCATTTAAATCATTTTTAGGTTTCTATATTTCCTTTAAAACCAGATGATTCAAATTCAGCCCAAATCCCTGAAGCTTTCATGGTTGCATAGAGTAAACCAATCTGTCCACCAGCTGGACACTAAAGGCACATTTAGGAATTCTTTTCCATGGGCCAGATTTATTGCTGACTTGAGTCCTTGGTGGTGGGGCTGGTGAAGGCTGGGGCTGAGGCATGCAGGAGCCTGCTATGAGGCGGAGGTGGGCTGCAGGGCAGTGGGGACGGAGGGGAGAAGTTCAGGTCCTCAAACAGAGCCTGTGCCCCTAGTTTGTCTATGTTCTGCAGAAGCCCAGAGGACAGGCTGTGTTCTGCAGAACACTGGAGAGGTTGCAGGTCTCACTGCTTTTTTCAGGGCCCAAGTTTTATTCTCCTTTCTTGTCAAATGGTCCTTGTTTTCAAGGAGCTTCCTTTTTCTAAATAGAAATCTGGAAGGGTCAGAATTGAAAAGGTGAACAGGGTAAGATCTGTGGTGGAAAAGAACACACACACACACTCACGCATATACATGAGAGAGAGAGAGAGAGAGAGACACAGAGAAAAAAGAAATAAAATACTGTTTGTTTGGATGGTGGAGTTTTGAATGATTTTAATTTCCCAGGTTTTCTTTAGTAACCTTGTATAGTGCTTAAAATGAAAATAATAGAAAAAGGTAGTTATTCAAGAGATGTCAGAGGCAGACGTAAGTGAATGCCAGAGGGGGTGGTACCGACAGGGCTTGGGGTGGGGTCGCTGTGGGCCAAAGCCGCAGAGAAGGTGTCTCTGCCTTAGAAATGTGGGTCTGTCTGCAAAGGAAGGGTTAGGGGTGGCTAAAAGGTGTGGAGGAGGAAAGCGTCGGCTATGTCGGGGGCCTAGAAGCACTCACCCAGGAAGAGCTGGCAGGATATGGCAGTGGCCAAGGGGTCACAGCTGGGATGGACAGCCACCCAGAAAGTATCAGAACAATTAGGTCAGATTCTGGCCCATTTTGGCTTGATAGGAAGGTTTATGTAAATCAAGGTTATTATATGGAACAGCTGGTTTCACTTTAGTTTATTTGAAAACAGAACATCCGGGGTGGGGAGACAAGGATGGCAGGTGGGTGGAAAAGAGATGAAGACTTGAGCTCACGGGATGATGTAGTACAGACAGCCCGTCAAGAGAATGAAAGCAGACAGTTATTAGCATCAGTTTATCTTAGAAGACCAGGTGTGGAGAGGCTGAGCTGGATCTTCCAGCACTGGCTTGGCCCCAGAGATCCTCTTCTTTTCCAAACCATGTGATCTCCAAATTGCTTGGTGAGGGAGACCACAGGAAAGCCAGTGCAAGGTCAAAGTATTTGCCTTCTACCCTACCGTCTCACTTGATGTGCTGCCTTTTCACTGAAATGTGTGCTTATGCCTCATTTTGGCCTGAATTTGGGGACCCTCCTCCTCCAAGAGAGAGCCCATGTCTCTCTTCCTGTCCCTCTCTTTCCTTTGGTGAGCTGGCACCCATGGGGTGCTCAGTGTTGTTTGGCAGCCCAAGAAAATATATTATTAGGAGTCACAACTCTCTCTCTCTCTCTTTTTCTTTGTTGTTAATCTAAGCTTTCTGTGGCTGTAGGGTGGGGGCTGGAGAAAAGCACAAACAATCTAGAGACATTGGCTGTGGCATGCATGGGGTCTGTTCTGACAAATGAAGGCAGAAGGAAGTAAATGTAAAGATTTCTCTAAAAAAGGTAAACAACCGTGTGTGACGTCTTCACTGTTCAGGCAAGCAAAACGAAGATGTCAGGTGCAGTGGAAGGGACTGGGGACCCAAGAACTGGCTTCTTTCATCTTAGCCCTGCTAGTTGCCAAGTGACCTCAGACGGGCCATGAGATCTTCTCAGGCTTCATTTCCACATGAGTGCATGATGTGCCCAACTGGTACAAATACACCCCTGTCGTCTTAATCCTCTGCAGGCCCAAGGCCAGCAGGGCAAGAACTGGTAGCCCCACTGACAGGTAAGGACACAGCTTTACTCTTTGATGTTCAGGCAGTGTCTGAGCAACCTCACAGTCCAGTTTCTCTTTGACAAGAGAAAAGCTTTGTTCCTAAGGTCTCATGGAGGAGAGTAAAGTGACATCTGTTTGAAGGTAAAAATTTAGAAGATGGAGGAAGAGGTGTATACTAAGGCCTCACAGCTTTAGGCTTTCTAACTGTCCGTTCAATAAGTAACCAAAGATGGTCATGTGTAATGGTGTAGCTGCTTCGGAAAACAGTCTGACAGTTCCTCCATTAATTAAATGTAGAATCAGCACATTACCTAGCAATTCTACCCCTAAATACATTCCCAAGAGAAACGAAAACGTATGTCCACACAGACACTTGTACATAAATGTTTGTAGCAGAATTATTCATAACAACTAAAAAGCTGAGATAACCCGCATGCCCACCAACTATTGAATAGATAAATAAAACATGGAATATATGCAAAGGAATATTGTTGAGCCATGAAAAGGAATGAAGTACTGATATATGTGCACAACATGGATGAACCTTGAAAATACAGTAGTACGTAAATGAAGCCAGGCACAAAAGACCATGTGTTGCATGATTCCAATTTATACAAAATATCCAGAATAGAGAAATCTGTAGAGGCAGAGAGTAGATTTAGTGGTTGCCTAGGAATTGGGGTGGGGAATTGGAGGATTAGGGAGGTGATAACTAATAAGATGTTTCAGGTGATAGGTGTTCTCGACTGTGCTGATGGTTGCACATATCTGAATATACTTAAAAGCCATTGACTCATACACATAGAATGAATTTATGGTATGTGAATTATATCTCAATAAATTTTTTTAAATCCACCAAATAATTGCTCCCCTAGCTCCCCTCCCCCCAAGCATATAGCTGTTGTTCAGGCATTTCCAACAACCAGCCCTGCCCTCAACTCATCCTTGTTAAGGGAGGCTGATGAAATGCCAGGGCCTTGGACTCTGTAAGACAGAGGTGAGAAGCAAGGATGTCCTCAAGTGGCGCTGCCCTGACAAGTTTACCTAAAAGCATTGTCACCAAATAGAAATAAATTGATTAGGCAGAGGTCTTCAATGAACTGAAGGACATGGAAGAACATGGGCTAACTTCAGGCATCATGGTGGGGGGTTATTTCATGTGGCAAAGCCCCTAGTAAAACGAAAGTTTTTGCAAAGAGGAGACTTCGTGTCCAGGGGAAATGTATGTGGAGTTGGAACTGCTGAAGTTCCTACGGCTTTGAGAGAAATTGTAGCTAAGGATTATAGAAAATAAAAACAAATAAGGTACAGTTGCGTGAAAGGAGTTAACAAGACCCTCTTAAAAGAAAAGATGGGAACAGTGATAATAGTTGACCTAAATTGAGCATTCATTCTGTGCCAGGCCTGTTTTATAAGTGTTGCATATAATAGTTGTTTATTCCTCACAGCAAGCCAGTGAGTGGTTGTCTGTTACTATCTCTATTTTCTAGATTAAGGAACTCAGCTACAGAGAAGTTGGGTCACTTGCACAAGATTATACAGCTAGTAAGTAGTGGAGCTAGGGTCCACTGACAGGGTGGTCCTGGGTCCACTGACAGGGTGGTCTTGGCAGCCAGAGCCCTTGAGCCCATTGTCTCTGTTGTGAGCAGCTTCGTCCAGTTACCCCTATGTGCTGATCAGACATTATCAGTCTCCACACAAGCCGTTCTCCACAACGGTGGGGTTATGTAACAACCCAGGGCCGTAGCTGTTCTGTGAGGGGGCACCTCGCGTTGTCTTCATTTTGGTATCTCCTCCTGGTGTGGTTCCTACTGGCTCACAGCAAGGGCTCAATATATATTTAGTGCCTTAAACTGAATTAACTTGGATGTATAATAAATGGAGGTGGTTAGCTGATTTCTAGATTGTTTTTGATATTTGATGGGAATAGAATTATAACTATCGAGAGTATTTATCCACATGTACCCTTATGCAGGAAAAAATGGACTAAGGTTCAGGTGATATCACAGGTGGGCAGGTGCACTGAGATCTCAGTAACAAAACTTGTCTGCATACGGGCATTCTTCCTGCTCGGGACTTTGTTTTCTTAAGTGGACCTCCTGGTGTGAATGTAGTTGCTAATGAGCTGATGTTCCTTTGGGAGGTCAGGTTGAAAGATCTGGGGTGGAGATAGCACAAGGGTATGCTGACATTAATTTGAGGTTGTCTCTGACTCTGGGGGACTGTTGTAGCCTGGATAATTACAATCCATAGAATTGGTTCAGGACACAGACCAGTTAAGACCTACAAGAGAGGAGCTGTCCCCAAGGGCCCCTCTGGCTTAGTGTGAATTGCTTTTCCTATACTTTCCAATGCCCAGCTTTCAGGCAAGCGGTGGGTAAACCAGGCAAGAGGGCAAAAGACTCCAGTCTCTTGATTCCCTTTTCCAGCTGCTTTGCCACGCACATGTTTACTGCCAGACGTTGCTCTATGCATTGGCCTCCCTCTATGCAGCTGAGCTCTTTCCTAGGGCAGATACCTTCCTATACCATGTATTGATACTGCAGCTCCACGGAAAAACAAAACTTCCTCCAGATACCCATTTTCTCATTTGTTCATCAAAACAACACAAGGGTAAACAGGGCAAGTCCAATTATCCCTCTTTTATAGATGGGCCTTGGGAAGCACTTTTTCCATGATTCCAGAGCTGAGTTTGCTCTCTAGCCAGGTAGCTTAGGTCCAAAATTACGCATGCTCCCTGATCCTATATTCTTGTTTCTATTCCTCACCACCTCTGGGAAAGCTCGAGTTCCATAAAAGTCTGTCAAATAACGGTTTCACAAATCCCTGTTTGCTTTCCTATTGTGTTTAGTGTGATTCGGGAAAAGAGCTGGACTAGAGGCCCCAAAATTATTCATACCGGCTGAGCTACTAACTATGAGACCTTTCTAAAGCCACGCCCCTTGTGCTCTCAGGGGGCACAGAGCCTACAGAGGGAGGCAGAGGAGTGAGAAGCTAAGTGCAAGGAGGTGCTTGAACTCTCTGGAGGCGTTGATTGCTCCCTGGGATTGTGCCCTGTGCCTCCTTTTGAGTTCCTCCTTTTACTTCTGGACAAGCTGCTACCCACTCCCTTCCCATGGGCTGTCTCCTGGGCTGCCCCCACCCCCAGCCCATGTGGCTGATATGTGCCTGACAGCTGGCTGCCCAGAGTGCCTCCAGCTCAGACCTATGCTTGCTTCCCACCAGACAAGAGCTGCTCTTTAATAGAGACACATGCACTGAGCTGATCCTCCAGTTTGTGTTGCTAAGCAGCTGGCTTTCGGTTGCCTGGAGATTATCATGGAGTTGAGACCACACGGTAAAACGTGTGTGTCTCATCTGGCGCTGGGATGTGCTTGAACGCCTAAGAACCACCAGCCCTGTGTTGCAGCTCAGATTTTTATGGCAAATCTCTGTAAACTTGAGGGTTCATCCTTCACGTGTTTGTTATTGGAAATAACAAGTGCACAAAGATCATGTTCTGATATCTCCAGGTTTGCATGGATTGGCAATTCTTTCTTCAGGATCTGGGAGGGGGGAAATACCACACACCTGCTGTAAAGCAGGATAAAGGAAGCAAACAGAAATTGAACCTTTGTGCTTCTAATGGAAGGGAGGAAAATGGTGCTTTTGAATTTTCCTCCAAGTGACTGTTTATTTGTATGGGAAGAAATAATTAGAGAATGAGGCCTCACTGAGTGGAGAGCATTTCAGAAAGTTCCTGTGGGAGAGACTACGGCACTTAAAGTCTTTTAGGAAATGCAGAAATTATAGGTCCCTGGGCCCCAGGCTGATGCTGACACATTCACCTCTTCTTGAGGGTTTGACAGTGTTCAGATCTGGAGATAGGAGTGCTGGATAATTTGGGAGGATTAAGGCACTTACTCTGCCCACAAGTGGGTGTGCCCAGAACAGTGCCCGGGTGGACAAGCCGTGAGCCCAGCTCCCTGAGCTCAGAGTGGAACTTGGGGCAGAGCTGCCAAGTGGGGTTGGTAGGATCTGTGACACTGGCCTGTAATTGGTCCTTTTGAGGCTGACATTTGAGGTAGAGCAGAGCCCAGGGACATCTCCAATTTCCATCAACCAGGCTAAGTGGCTTTTTCACCTTTACTGTGTTCTCAGCCCTGTTTCAGACACTAGGGCAGATGGAAGCATAAGACATGTGACTTCTGCCCCCAGACTAGTTGAGAAGACACGCGTGGAACCGTGGATGCTGTTGTGTAATTAAACTCTGACTTCTGTAGCACAGCTTCGGTGAGGCAGGAAGGCAGGACAGGGAGCGGTCCCTCCCTCAGGCTTCAGGGGGTTTCGGGGCTCCATGTGGAGGTGGGCCTGGAGCTGGCCGTGGAGGGTGGATTTCTGTGAGCAGAGGGGGAGGGGGAAGGGAGAAACTTCCAGACAGGAAGAGCCTTGTAAGCAAAGGTGAAGTGGTTGGAGTGAGCTTGAAATATAATTAGCAGTGTGTGGGAACCACGCTCACCAGAGCTAAATGTTCTTGGTTGTGGTGGGCAGTTCAGGGAGAGGGGTTTATTGGAAGTTTCTAGAAGAGTGGCATGAATAAATCAACACTTAAATGTGAGATTGTTATACTCTGGGTTCCTTGGAGGGAGGGAGGGAGGGAGGGAGAGAGACAGAGAGAAACGAAGGGAGGGAGGGAGATTAAAAGAAGGAAAAGGAATTGAGCATGAACACCCCTCCACAGGCCTCACTTCCCAGTAGACAAATGGACCCAGCCCACGGGGCCACACTCCCCCTTCTCCCGCCGTGACATACATCTGTCACTAACATCCATGGGAACCTCTCCTGTGGTTGGGGGATGGGGTGTCACTGACTCTTCATCCTGGGCCTGGCCACGTAGTTGCTAAGTAATTCATCTCTTGATCATTGTAACAAAAGGAAAGAGCTGTACTTTTGTTTAAAGGTATAAAACATGCATCTACTGCCAGAAGAAAGAAATCCCGATGCCAAGCCCGGGGCTTTCTCTACCAGGCCAGTTGCTTTTGAACAGGAAAATGGAGGGCTGAAGGCAGAGGAGCCACCAAGACAGCGGTGATTGTCGGAGCGGATTGAGGGGAAGCGTGCTTCCTGGCGTGGGCATCCTCTGGAGGCCAAAAGCAGGGAGGCTGGCAGGCTGGGAGGCAGCACCCGCCCACACTGGATCTGGGCTCTTCCTAGACGTGGGGCCTTGGGCTAGTTGTTTAACTCACCAGGGCAAGTACTAGCCCCCACCTCCCTGCCTAATCAGGTTGCTGTAATGTTTAAAGGGGTGAACACATATGAAGTGTTTGAAGGAGTATGAGGCAAATAGCATAAGCTCAGTAAGTGTGACTTGGCGATGCTATTGTTCTATTGCTAGCCTTAGACAGTGTTGAGAGAAACGAGTGCTTTGACCCATACTGGTTGTAGCAAAGTTCCACAGAAAGTGATTGATGAGAGAAGCGAGGTCGAGGGCAGAACTTGGAACTCGGACCCGGGACAGATAGAGGGGAGGACATGGGTCGGATACTAAAGCCAGGCCTCGGCTGTGCAGAAACCAGCACAACTCTGCATGCCCTGGGCTCGTCAGCCAGCTGGGGTGCGATAGCTCTGAGAACAGAGGACAAGGGACCAGCCTGAGGGCCCATGGCAGCCAGGGCTCAGCAGCCAGAGTTCTCAGGTAGGCTCAGGAGGGGAAACTGAGGAATCCTGGTGGGCAGGGTGTTTCAAAGGTGTCCAACCCTGCTTCAAGGGTAAACTTGCTAAAGTCTTAAAACAGAGTAGTGTCTGGAACCTTATATTGGGTGACTAGAGCTTTAGGACTATTCTTTATGATGTTCAGTTTCTCATTTTTGAGACCTATGACTTGTACTGAAGGGTGGGAGTTTTCTCCTTTTTTTCTTACAGGCCCTGTAAACCAGCAAATTGTCCTGATACTCATTTCCCTTAACCTCTTTAAACATCCTGCATTTTTATTACCACTTATTATCAGCAGGTATTTGCTGTGTACCTACGATACATGCAGCTCAGCAGTGAACCCCAAGGAGAATGCTGGAGCATGGGCTCCGGGAGCTCACAGGCCGGGCAAGGATCACTTAGATGGTGGTTTCTCTTCTCGGGAGCTGAGATCTGTGATGTTGGTGAGATTGCGGGCTGGGAAAACCTCAGCAGACTTTTAGCAACAGGTGGGACCAGGGCAAGGACTTTAAGGTTTTCCATAAGCAGACTGATGGGGGTAGACATTTTGGGCCCTGATGCAGGGGTACCCCAAGAGTGAGGTCAGTGGGCAACTGAGACTAATTTAGATGTGTGAAATCCAATTGGGAGAATTCAGTGGGGCAGAATACTAGAAGCCTCAGTACCATCCACCTTTGGTTGGGAGTTTCTCGAAGAGCATTGTGCCAGGTCCTCCTACATCCTAGGAAAGTGGGAACTTGAATCTCGCAGACTTGTGCCGTATAAATAACTCAGAAATTTGAGAAATGACAAGGTTGGCAAGCCTGAATTTTCAGCCTGCTATGCAGAATGTGATTGGGTTTGCTGGGGCTTGCACTGATGTGCGTGGAAACTTGGCTGGCTCATTTTGAATTCTCCTTTCTCCAGGGTTCTAGCCAAGGGTGTGTGGGGCACAGGGGTTATCCACGCCTTGTTTCAGGGCAACTGCTATACATACGCCCTTTCTTCAAAGAAAAGCCTGACACAAGTCAACTTCCATTACACAACAGAGCAAGAAGGAACTAGTGAATTCAATGAGTTATGTGAGTGCCCACATCCTGAGGCTCCTGTGTGTTACTAATATGATGATGCCGTGATGATGGTGGTGGTGCTTATGGTGATAATCTTAGTGACAATGATGGTCATGGCGGTGGCAATGATAGTGGTGATGGTAGTGGTGGTGGTGGCGGTGGTAGTGATGGTAGTGGGATGGTTAGTGATGATGTTGGCGATGATGATGGTGATCATGGCCGATGTGATGACGGTAATGATTATGAGGTGGCAGTGATAGTCATCTTGATATGATAGTGGTGGTAGTGATGATGGTGATGATTATGGAGGTCTTGATGGTGAAGAAGAGGAAACCTCATGCTCACACAGTCTTGGCAAATTACATAGCTCTTCTATGCAGGTAGTTCTGTTTGAAACTAAAGCAAAACCGTGAGGTAGATAGAGCAGATACTATCTCCAGTTGAAAGACTGAGGCTTAGAGGATTGGTAAACCGGTGTTTTGTTTTGTTGCTTTAATTACATCACTGCGTCCTTTGTCAGGGAGTATCAGATGAGTGGCATGGGTGGTCATGGCTAGAAGTGTTCAGGCAAAGAGGGGCTCCTGTGGGCCAGATGCCCCAAAAAGGGCTTTTGGAAATAGAATGTTTTTGAGTTGTTTATTTATTCTAGATACAAATAATTTATGAAATGTGTGATTTGTAAATATTTTTCCCCAATCTGTTTCTGTCAGAACACAAAAGTTTTTCATTTTGGCGAAATCCAATTTATCAGGTTTTTTTTCTCTTTATGGATCATGTGTTGGTGCCCTGAGAACTCTTTGCCACTCCAAGATCTTGGAGATTTTCTCTTATGATTTCTCCTACAAGTTCTGTATTTTAGCTCTGATTTAGGTTCGTAACTCATTTTGAGCTTATTTGTGTACATGATATGAGGTGAGGGTTCAAGTCTATTGCTGTGTATGTGGCTATTCAATTACTGCAGTAACCCACTGTTGAAAAGACTACCTTTTCCCTTTTGAAGGGTCTTGAATCCTTTGCTGAGCACTGAGTAACCATAAATATATATTTCTGGATTCTCAAGTCTGTTCCATTGATCTGTATGACTATCCTTGCATCAGTACCACAATGTCTTGATTATGATGGCTTTGTAGTAAGTTTTGAAATTTGGTAGTATGATCTTTTCAAGTTTTTTTTTTTTAATCAAAATTGTTTTGGCTATTCTAGGTCCTTTATTTTTCATGTAAATTTTAGAATCAGCTTATCAATTTCTGTAAAAGTGCCTCTGGGGATTTTGGTGAGGATTGATTTCATTTTAAAGATCAATTATTAAAAAGTGTTATCTTGTCAATATTGAATCTTTCAGTTCGTGAACGTGGACTTTCTCCGCATTTATCTAGATCTCCTTTAGTTTTTCTCTGCAGTGTTTTGTAGTTTTCAATCTGTATGTCTTATGTATTATTTGTTAAATCTATTCTTATGTATTTGGGGTTTATTGATGCTGTTGTGAATTGAATTTTCTTTATTTCATTTTCAGATTTTTCTTTGCTATTACATAGAAATATTTCTGTATATTTACAAATATATAGTATTTCAATAATTGTAAATTATTTCTCTATACATATTTCTATACAATTTATTTCTGTTGATTTTTATAAATTGATCCTGTAGCCTACAACCTTGCTAAAGTATTTATTAGTTCTAATGTTTTTGAGACTTTCCACATATAGATTATATCATCTGTGAATAAAGGCAGTATTACGTTCACAATCCAGAAGCCTTTCCTCTCTTTTCTTTTTCTCCCTTTCTTTTAATGCACTGAATGGACTCTCTAATACAATGTTCATTGTAAGTGGCAAAAGCATGCCCTTGATGTTAGAAGGAAAGCATTCAGTCTTTCCCATTAAGAATGATGGGTGTGCAATAGATTCTCTGGATCAGATTAAGGACATTCCCTCATGTTCTTAGTGTTTTTGGTTTTTTTCTTTAGTGTTTTTTTTTTCTTTTTAATTATAAAGGGATGTTGGGTTTATCAAATGCATTATTCTACATCTACTGAGATGATTGTTGTTTTTGTCATTGAATCTATTATATGGTGCATCATGTCCATTGTTTTTTGGATATTAAGCTAGCCTTACATTATTGAGATAAAACCCACTTGATCATGGTGTATAATTCCTTTTGTATGCTGCTGAATTTGGTTTGTTATATTTTTAATTCAATTTCTTTAAACTAAAACAAAACCAAACAAACAAAACCCCAGAAAAACAGTTCACCTGTTCTTCTCATCCTCCATCCCCTTCCTCTGACAACCACCATTCTGCTCTCTGTATCTATGCAATTGTTGTTTTATATTGTTTGTTTGTTGTTCAGATTCTATGTATAATAGCGATCACATGATATTTGTCTTTGTCTTATTTCACTTAGCGTAATATAGTTGAGATCTATCCATGTTGTTGCAAACAGCAAGATTTCATTCTTTTATATAGCTGAAGAAATATTCCATTGTATATACATACCACAATCTCTCTATCCATTCATCTATCAATGAATACTGGGTTGTTTTTACATCTTGATTGTTGCAAATAATGCTGCATTGAAATGAGGGAGTGCATATATCTTCTCACGTTAGCATTTTTGGTTTGGGTTTTTTGTTTTTGTTTTTGTTTTTTTCCAGGTGAATACCCAGAAGCGGAATTACTGGACCACATGGTGGTTCTATTGTGATTTTTGGAGGAACCTCCGTACTGTTTTCCGTAGTGACTACACTGGTTTTCTTTTCCTCCAAGAGTGCACAGGGTTCTGTTTTCTCCATATCCTTGCCAACACTTACTATTCTCATTTTTTTGACAACACTATTCTAACAGGTACGAGAAAATATCTCATTATGGTTTTGAATGGCTTTTTCTTGATGATTAATGAAGTAGGACATCTTTTCATGTACCTGTTGGCTATCTGTACAGCTTCTTTGGAGAAATATCTATTCTGACCTTCTGCCAATTTTTAAATTGGATTGTTTGGGGTTTTGTTTGCTATTAAGTTGGATGAGTTTTTAAAATATATTTTGGATGTTAACTCCTTCTCAGATATATTATTTGAAAATATATTTTTTCTTTTGGTAAATTGCCTCTTCATTTTGTTGATCATTTTCTTTGCTCTGCAGAAGCTTTTTTGTTTGATGTAGTTCCATTTGCTCAGTTTTGCTTTTGTTGCTTTTGCTTTTGGTGTCAGAGTAAAAAACTTATTGCCAAAATGTACAATAAGGAGCTTCCCACCTATGTTTTTTACTAAGAATTTTATGGTTTTAAGTCTTACATGTAAGTCTTTAATCCATTTTGAGTTTATTTTCATGTATGGTGTAAGACAGTGGTCCGGTTTCATCCTTTTGCATGTGGCTGTCCAATTTTCCCAACACTATTTATTGAAGAGACTTTTGCCCCACTTCTATGTCAGTACAGGAAGAAAATAACAAAGATTAGAGCTGGGATAAATGAAATAGAGACTAAAAGGAAAGTAGAAAAGATCAAGGTAACTAAGAGCTGGTTCTTTGAAAAAATAAACAAAGTTGACAAACCGTGAGCGAGATTCACCAAGAGAAAAAGACTCGAATAAAACCAATAATGAAAAAAGGATGTTACAGCTAATACCACATAAATCAAAAGGTCATAAGAGACTACGAATAATTATGCACCAACAAATCGGACAGCCTAGAAGAAAAGGATATATTTCTAGAAACATACAACCTATCAAGATTGAATCATGATGAAATAGAAAATCTGAACAGATGAATTACTAGTAAGGAGATTGAATCAGTTAGCAAAACCCCCGCAACAAACCAAAGTCCACGACCCCATAGCTTCACTGGTAAATTCTATCAAACATTCAAAGAATTAATACTAGTCCTTCTCAAATTCTTCCAAAAAATAGAGAAGAGTGAACTCTTTTAAACACATTTAATGAGGCCAGCATTACCCTGATACCAAAACAAGGATGCCACAAGAAAAAAAATTTACAGGCTGATATCCCTGATAAACATACATGGGCAAAAATCTTCAATAAAATATTTAAACTGAATTCAACAATACATTAAAAGGATCATATATGGTCAAGTGGAATTTATACCAGAGATGCAAATAGTTCAATACCCACAAATCAGTCAGTGTGATATACCACATTAACAAAATGAAGGATAAAAATCTTATCGTCTGAATAGCTGCAGACAAAGCATTTGACAAAATTTATTATCCATTTATGATACAAACTCTCACCAAAACAGGTATAGGTGGAAAATACCTCAGTATAATAAAGGCCACATACAACAAACACACAGCTAACATTATACTCAATGGTAGAAAGCTAAAATCTTTTTCTCTGAAACAGAAACAGGAGGCTCACTCTTGCTACTTTTATTCAACATAGTATTGGAAGTCCTTGCCTTAGCAATTAGGAAAGAAAAAGGAATGAACGGTATCCAAATTGGAAAGGAAGAAGTAAAACTGTCACTATTTGCAGATGACATAGTACACAAATATATAGAGAACCCTGAAAACTCCATTAAAAAACATTAGAACTAATAAATGTATTAAAGTTGCAGGATACAAAATCAATACAAAGATAAATCTGATGAATTTCTATACACTAGGAACATAGTATCAGAAAGAGAAATTAAGACATGGAAATAGAATTTGAGCTTATTAAGTTTGAGTTGAAAAGTAGGACATCAGCTAGTCCAAGGTATTAGAATGTGTATGTGCATGTGTGAGTTTCTATGTGTGGAGGGCAGTTTTGTTAGAGAAAAGGGATAAATTTTGAGAACTTATCCCTTTATTAGCTCTCAAACACATTCATTTGGATTCCCCTGGGTTTGGGGGCTCAATGTGCTGGGTCCTGGGCTTTTTATGTATACTTTTTAAAAAATGTGTTTTTTAAATTACACATCATCTCATTTAATCCTCACAAGCTCCTTGTGAAGCAAGTATTATTATCACCATTTTACACAATTGAAAACAGATGCATAAACAGAATAAATACCTCCTTCAAGGTCACCTAGAAAAGCCAAATGGTTCCAGGTCTGTCTAACCCAAAGGCCATAACTTTCTACAGCACCCCAGGACCTGGGCATGCTAACCACTAGCCAGTAACTGCTGCCCCAAATGTATACAGCCTGGCATGTGTCACACAGTTGTGCAGCTCAGCTGAGGGATGTTGGAGAGGGGGTTTCATCGCCAGGACTGAACATCAGCAGGAGGTCACAACTGTCACATAGAGGCTGGTGCTCTTCCTGCAATGGATTCAGATATTTGTCTTCCCATTAAAGTGCTGAACATGTTAATTGCAAACTGCTGATGGATGGCTGAGGAAAAATACAGCTTTATTTTTCTTTAGCTCTAGAAAGACTTTTCCATAGTGACCTCAGGTACTCTGAAACATCCAAAATTTCATTCAGATGAGTGCCTTCTGTGGTAACTGTTGCCTTGTTGCAGAACTCAAAGGAGCAAAAAGATGTTGGAAGGGCTGAAAGTGTCACAGTGCATGTGAAATTGCCTTCAGTGAGCCCAGGACCTGGGATGGGTATCTTCCTTCTGGGCTCTAAGGTAGTAAGTACCCTAGGACTAAACTCCTTGACTTCTTGGGTGCCATCTCACCTCCCTCCATGCTTCTTTAGGCTTCGGTTCTAGAGGAGCTGGCTCTATGTCGTGACCTCTGAGAGGAGGTGGCTTTGCCCCAGCGCCCTCCACCAATTTTACTTGGGGAGTGTAACGTGGGTTATGGTTTAGACTCAACTACAGTGCTTTACATTTGAATGTAACATTATACTTTCCTGGACACATTCATTGTTCCATTTTAGTCCTTCTGCAACCCTGTTTATAGAAGTGATGATAGATGTTTTTAACACAAGGGTGCTGATCCTGAGAGAGGTGAAGTGTCTTCCCGAGAAAAACAGGACTTGGTGACAGGGATGACAGGGTTAGGGCAAGGTTTTCTCATTCCCACTTCATGCTTTTTTCCTGTCTCCCTGTCAACAATACTGATGAGCATAGTTTTTTTCCTAGAGAGGCCTGTGATTCATGGATATAGTACATGTACAACCAGCATTAGATGATTCCACAGCTCATGGAGCCCCTGGAGCATTTTGTCCCTGAGGCTGGTCACCAGTGTTGCCCACCTCAGTGACAGTCTAGGGGGCCTCCCTTTGGGTGCTCAGCTCCACCTGTCTGAGTGGTGCTTCTTGTCTTCACAGGCTTCTTGCAGGTGGAGCAGCCCTGTCCTGATGCATTGCAGCTCAGTTTGGAATTGTGCGTTCTCCCTGCTTTCCCCTTTTAGAAGGGATGGATTTAGCTCTGGCATGCCAAATACAAACCCTCACTTCATTTCAAGAGCTCTCTTTCCATCCGCCCCTCCTCGGGCAGGCTATTTACGGACTTGTCATCCTACCACGCGGGTCAACCTACCAGTGAAATGAAAGGAAGGAAAGGCCCAAAGCCAACAAATTTGGGCAGATGAGCCTTATATAACACGTGCTAAAAATATGCAGCTAATTGGAATGGAAAAGCAAAAAATGATTTGTGCTTAAGCTTTAGTCTGAGACATAAAAGAGTGATAGGCAAGTGATTCTCCCAGCGGAAGATGCCCATATATAAATAATTTCACTCTTGTGCGTATTCTCCATTTTACAGCTTTTTAACCATGTTTAGTTCCCACTCATCCTCCTGTGGGACTGAATTTGGGCAGCAGAAAGTAAAACTACAGAAGCATGAAAGAAAAGATGCCAAGAGCTGCTACCCCTTAGAGCAGAGGAGACAGTGTCTAGGGTGTGACCAGATGTTAAGGTGGTGAAGAAAGCTCCCACTTCTGACTCCTTCCAAATCCAAACACTTAGAAGACTCAGACTATCAAAGGGTTCTTTCTGCCCTGGAAATTGTTTAACTTTAAGGATGTTTCTCAAAACTGAAGGCAATACTGTCTTCGTCTGGTCCCATCTGTCGTGCCATCCTCAGGACCTCGCTCCATGGGGTCCTTTGCTTCTCTTGCATCTTTCTTTGCTTTTGCTGCTGGCTTCTTCCCCTCTGCCTGCAACATGCTCAGCCCTCTCATGAGTTTGTGACTCATGTTGAGGGTCTCCATTTCCTGCAGCACATGAGCACCCTGAAGACAGGGCCTTGGTCTAACCCAATACCCAGCATACTGCCTGGTCCAAGGTGAGCACCAAATACTTGCTTGTTGAATGAAGGAGTCATTCAGTGAATCCACAAATGGAAAAACTGAAGGGGGCATGTTACAGTTCCCGAAAAATACAGTATGAGGGATGAACCCTGCTCTTTCTCTTCAGGTCTGCTGCTGGTCTTCTTCGGCAGTCAGACAACACTTTCATGCAGCTCATCACTCCCCTGATTACTGTTCATGTGACACTCACAGTGAGGACACAGGGACTCTAAAGCTAGCTGAACAGGATGTCATGGAGCTAAATTGAAATAGAGGAACGTTAGCTTCAGTGTTTGGAAGGCACATGAGCGGGAAGACATTTGGAGATGACCTGGTACTACTGATCAGTTTTAAAATGAGGAAATGAAGACTTAAAGGGGTTCAGAAAATTTGAGCAATGTGACATGGTTAGTTAGTAGCAGATCTGGACAGTGCCTGCTGGCTCATATTAGGTGCTCAATAAATCTTACAAATGCAGAGCACATCTTTAGAACTTGAATTCAGAGCCCTCCACAGACAACACCACCCTCTGTGCCTCTTGCTAGGGAAAAAGGGACCGCCCATTGGTCTATGATGTAGGGCAGCCAATCCAACACACGGTGGCTCCAAGGAAGACTATCACTGCCAATCTGCCAATGTGAATGGCTGAGGGCTCAGCAGCTGCTGTTACTCCATCCTGAACTCTGATGCCTCATGGTTGGGAATGTATCACCACCACTCACATGATTTATTCTACCTAGAATTCAGTTCAGGCATCCATTGTTTGTCTTTGTCTGCCTCAAAAATTTGTGGCTGCCTACAGCTCAGTCACATTGACAAGAGGACAGCTCCAAAACCTCCCCGCTGGGGTGTTCTGGGCAGTTGTGCTTTGCTCTTGCTGTGGCTCAGGGTTCAGGTCTTCCTTAGAGTTTGAGACAGTCCCGTGTTTTCCCAATAAATTCTCCCTGTGTATTGAAGCTGCTTTTTTGTAGTCTTTGTTACTTGCAATAGTAAGAATCTGAACTGAGCAAAAGTATGAAGGAAGGAGAGCATCTACTCCCTTCCTTTTCAGATGGGAGAACCAAAGCGCAAAGAGGGGAGGTCAGTGGCCCAGCATCTCACAGGCGGAGTGAGGCAGAAATTGAACTGGGTCTCAGTCTCCCCATCCAACACCCACACTGACACCTCTGTGGATCACAGCAGGTCTGAGGGCTCCCAGCACCTGCCTCTTGCAGCTATAGGAGGCTCACATGGGTATTGGGTTAGGGAAAGGAGAAGGACTTGATGGGAGGCAGACCTGGAGAAGAGGCTTGTAACAGTTAAGTGTGGCATCAAATGCATACTTGTACTTAGAAATTTGTAATGCTTTTTATAACCAACCCCTGCCCTAACTGGGGTATCAAGTTTTTCATGAGTTATGGAACTTAATCAAGACTTGAGTTATAAAATTAATAAAGAAGAGGCATCTGGCTCATGAAAAAAAAATTGTGGCTGCAAAGGGAATTCCTGGTGACAGATTAGAAAGTTATGATGTGTAATTCCCCTGGAGCTGGCTTCAGTAAGATTTGAAGAGCTAAAGCATGGAGATGTATTCAGATTTCACTTCCTGTCTTCTCATTAGGGTGAGAAGTGTACATAGGGTTTAGGAGACCACTACTATGCTTCCCTGTGTGCAGCTGGCCACATAATTGTGTCTCTGATCCCCCATTATATCATAATTTATTTCATCCTCACACCAATCCTATCAGGTCAGCAATATTCTCACTTTGAAACTGCAGAGTGGAGGCCAGGGATATTATATAACTTGCCCAAGATCTGTCACGCTTCAAAGCCCGAGCTATTTGTTTATTATAAAGTTGCCCCTGGATAGATATTCTAATATTTCTAAGTCTTTGTGTTAGATGATAACACATTTAACTTATTACATTGCTGCCATATAATTCTAATATTATGGTATATTGTTATTAAACAAGTGGTTTTGAGTCTTATGACATGCCTGGCCCTATGCTAGGTTCTGATTTATACTAGGGGAGTATCGCCAGAGTCCCTGATTTCAGGGAGCTTACAGTTAAGGGAACACTCATCAGGCATTTGAATAACAAACAAGGTGCTGTGTGATTAGATGCCAAGATGAATGACAGGTGGTAAATGCTCTAACAACACCTTCTGGTGCCATCAGCTTCTTGACCTACGTTTTTTCCACTCCTGAACGACTCCCCGGTGGTGAATTACACTCTGGTTGAAGCTGCATGCATATTTCACTTCACCAGAATTCCACTGTGGCTTCTGTTCGCCACACTCCTCTGTCTTAAATATTCCGTAATTGAATACTTCATTCCATGTAGTCCTGCCTATGACTGACTTTGTCCTTTTGTGTCAACATTTTTTTCATTAAAGTGACATATACACACAGAATAACGCATCATTCAGAAGGGTACAATGTGAATAGACCATGTGACCAGCATTAGGTGAAGAATAGAGCATGATCATCCCGCTCCATGCTACTGTCTTGTCATGATCCCCCATCCTCCTGCCACCTTCATGTCTAAGAGCAGAGAACATTTTTACTTGGTTTTGAACTTTAAATATGGTAATACTCTTGTAGCTCGTTTCTTTCATTCAGCATTATGCTTGTGAGATTTGTCCATGTTCTTATATATAGATTGCTCATTCTCATTGTAGAATAGCCCTTTGTGGGACTGTATCTATCCATTCTGTGTGGGACATGTGGCTGTTTCCAGTTTAGGGCTTTTACAATTAACGCTGCTGTGAACAGGCTAGTGCACATCTTTTGGTGAATAAACGTACACATTGGTGTTGCGCGCACACGTAGGAATCGGATCGCTGAGTCGTAGGTTGCAGCTGTTCAGTTCCAGCAGATACTCTCACTGTTCCAAAACGGCTGTACTGACTTACACTCCCACCAACAGTGTGTCACAGTTTCAAGTGCTCCACAACCCTGCCAAAACTTGGTATTGTTCATCTCTTTCCATATTCAGCTGTTCTGTGGATGTGTGTCAGCAGAATTATGTCCTTTTCTTGTTGTGGTATAATATATGTAACATTCAAATTTACCATCTTAACCATTTTTAAGTGTATAATTCCGTGGCATGAAGTACGTTTATATCATCGTGCAATGATCGCCTCCATCTATCTCCAGAATAGTTTTCATTTTTCCTAAAGGTAACTTCGGACCCATTAAACACAAATGCCTCATTTCCCCCTCCTCTCGCCCCTGGCAGCCCCCATTCGTAAGCTGTCTCTCTGAATTTGATGACTCCAAATACCTCTTGTAAGTAGACTGGCACAATATTTGTCCTTTTGCGACTGGCTTATTTCACTTAGCATAATGTATTCAAGGATCATTTACGTTACTGTATGTGTCAGAATTTCCTTCCTTTTTAAGGCTAAATAATAATCCATTACACACACACACACACACACACACACACACACACTTACGTGTGTGTATTATATCACATTCTGTTTCTCCATGCATCCTTCAGTTTTATTCTAATTTTAATTTGCATTTGTCTGATAACTTTGCATTTCTCTTGAGTGCCTTTTATATGATTATTGACTATTTCAATATTCTCTTTTAGAAGTGCCTGCTCAAGACTTTTGCAAATTTTTCTATTGGATTATCTGTTCTTATAGATTTGTAGGACATCTTTATATATTTCAGATATGAATCTTTGTTGAATATATTAGTTGCAAGTACCTTCTAATCTGTGGCTTGCTTTTTCACTCTTTAAGAATATATTTTGATAAATAGATGTTTTAAATAAATGTAGTCTAATTTATCCTTTTTTTCTTTATAAGTTAGCACATTTTGTATTCTATTTAAAGAAAGCACTGCCCACCCAAAGATCACGAGGATATTCTCCTATTTTTTCTTCCAAAAGCTTTATTGTTTTAGCTTTCACTTAATGTGACTGTCTTTTCAATTGGAAATAATATTTAAATCCTAGATCTGGCATGTCCAACCTGCAGCCCAGGATGGCTTTGAATGCAGTCCAACCTAAATTCTTAAAATATTATGAGATTTTTTTTGTGACCTTCTTTTTAGCTCATCAGCTATCGTTAGTGTTAGTATATATTATGTGTGGCCCAAGACAATTCTTCCATTGTGGCTTGGGGAAGCCAAAAGTTTGGACACCACTGTCCCAGATAAAGCGGGTTGTTTGCAGCACAGACCTAGGATTTGGGCAACACTATAGTGAAGCCCTGTTAACTTGCACCAGTGGTATTGGGGTCAGGTGATTGGCAGAAGCACAGGTGGGTGCAGGTGTTTTTTGCTTGGGCTTCACACTGTTTTTTCTAAAGAGTTGCAAGTAAATTATATCTAATAAATTCAGCAGTGTTAGAAATGATAAGCCTGACTTTTCAGACATTTCCACCAAAGTTTAGGGGATGTCCTCTTAACCTGCCTCTGCCTTATTAACTTGCTAATTAACTCTGCCGAGCAGTCCCTCTGGCTGACAGCCAAGGGTGCACTCAAGCTCTGTTACAGTGCAGAACACTGGGCACCTCTGTCTTCACCACTTTTGTTGTGTATTTATCCAAAGCCACTTGTGTTTGTTGTTCTTATTTGTAATTGCATAATTTAATCCAATCTTACTTAAAGTAATGAAATATGAGCATGAAAAAAGTTTCTATGAAAACAAAGTTGAATGTGTTGTGAAGAGTCGATGACGATGAGGTGCTAATAAAATTGCTGTTGAATTGTGTGTGAGAGAGAAAACAATGAAATCCTGGAGGTGGGGGCAGTCCATAAAGCTCTAACAACATCGTAAATGCAGTTTGTTTCATAGTATCTTTAAGTTGTGGCTCCACTATAGAGAAATCTAAATTAGAAAACATAGATAATCTATTATCTATGAGAGAGAGAATATATTAAAGGAAAGTCCTTGGTCTTCTGTTACTGGCCAATGGGCATATGCACCTGTTTTCACATAAATTTTTAAGTTTGAATGTGTGCTGTCAGTGAAACTATTTAAAGTATGTCTTATGTTGGCATGATTATCAGCTTTAATTGATTTTTTTATTAAGCAAGCACTATTTATTCATCACAAATAAGAGATCCTCCCTCCAACCCCAGCTGGCCTCAAGCTAGGAATTCTTTGTTTTAAAAAATATATTAATAGTATTAATACTTCAAAATTCGCATTCTGCTCCATGTTATAAAAAATTAAAATGTGCTTTTCTTTTCCAAAATCTTAAAAACAATTTACAGCTTACTGAATTCTTCTTGATAGGGTTTGGTGATTTAAATCACCAAATTTATCTGCTGGATCACTGCTTTTAGAATCCATCCCGATCTTGAAGGCATGTCAGTCTGTGCCCTCCAGCCCCAGCCCAGGCTTGCCTGTGCCTTGGGTCCTAGTGATGCTGGGTGTTTGGGCCACGGGCCTGTCCCCTGAGCGTGGACATGTGCAGCTGTGGTGGTGAAGGTGAAGCCGGTGGGTGTGGGAGACCATCTCCCCAGAAGCTCAGCACCCTCTGTTTGGGAGCCCGTGTGCTGCCCTGCATCTCAGGCTGGATTCCTTACTGAAGCTGGCCGGCACTGGGAGTGCGCATGCCTTTCATGCCAAGGACACCATGGTGACACACTGAAGGAAAGGCTGTTACCTCCACCCCCAGCCTGCGGCCCTCCAAGTCCTCCTTTGGGGGGTATTCATTGGCTCCCCTGCCGGCAGGTGAGGCGGTTATTTTGTCAATTGTGTTTGTTACCCCCCCACCCCACCCCCACTCCCACGCCCCGTGTGGTAACAGTAACCAGGGCCCCAAGCCACGGTGCTGGGAAAACGCTTAGGAAGCGAGGGCCGGCACCCACATAGTTTTGAAACACCTAAGTCCGAGCAGCCTGAGTCACTGCCTCAGTGGCACTGGGCCGAGCAAGGAATCATCCGGTGGCGTCTCTGCTCACGGCCCTCCTCCTCCAGCGCCCTGTTCGCACGGTGCCAAGAGGGAGCGGCAGGAGGCCCGGATCCAGGGCGCCGGCTCGAGCGCCCCCGTGTGGCCCCGGCGACGCGGTTCGGGAACGAATCCAGGTTTTCCTTACCCCAAGGCTGGAGAACGCGGCGGGCGGCCTGCAGGTCCTGCGCCCCGCTGCAGAGGCAGACACTGTGCAAAGTCTTTGTTCTTTGCTATTACTTCTTAACCGGTAAGCCTCCTAAGGCCTCGTTCAACTTCAGTTGTGAGGTGTGGTTTTTGGAGCCTATGGATTCGCTGTTGGTGCATGCTCCCTCCTCGGTCTGGGGGACGGCCTCCGGCCCACGGCCTGTTACAGGTGCACATTCTTATTCAAAGTGGCAGGGACAAAGCGATTGCTCTGCATGTTTCCCTGACACTTTCAGGCTACAACCGGTAGGTATTTGCCAAACACCTGCTAGGGCTGCACATTGAATCTCCAGCATTGAGACTTGGGCCTGACATGGATGAGCGGCCTCCAGTGCTCATATTTTGTACACCACAGATGCTTGGATCTCTATTATGGGTCCTTCGGGCAGGGCAATGATCATGAGAGAGGAGCTGTGCTCCCCAGGGGATGAGCGGGGTGATTGATTCCCTTTGGGAAGAAAAGATTAAGCTTTCATCCATATATAATTTTTTATCTACTCCTTTAAAAACTCCCCCGGTTTTATAATTGTACTAAAATAAGAATATGTGCTCAGGGCATTGTAGCAGATGCAGTTGGTGCCTCATCCATAGCTGTATCCCTTTGCCCACCACCAAGGTCACCCTCTGAATACCGTTGTGACTTCCTGTTGACCTAAACCACAATGTTATGGAGTGAGAGCTAAGACCGATGGGCCCCATATTTTAGGTGATTTGGTTTGAGGGGAATTCCTCTATACATCATCATTCCAATAACAGCTACCACTACTGAGTGCCTACTCTGTGCCTGATACTTTATAATGATTACATCCTAAAGGTCACACTAACTCTGGAAGGCAGATACTATTATCCCTTATTTTAGAGGTGAAGAAACTGAGGCTCAGCATCTCGGAGCAGAACACAGGTCTCGACACACTCACGTCCTCTCACCCTGCTTACTGGCTTCTGTGCGATGAGAGAGAGCTCTACTTTCCTCACCATTGGCTTTGCTCAGAGGGCCCCAGCCTCCAAATCTCAGCTGTCCCTCTCCCCTCCACCTCTCCTCCCTCCTCCCCCCAGCCTCCACTTCTTCTTGCATTCTAGGGAGACAGAGTGGCCCCAGAATCAAAGAACTAAGAACTGTAACCTGCCACTCAGAAGGTAATAGGCACACTCCCACCTCAGATGGGTTGAGGGGGTGCTTTTTAGCCCATTGGAGAGGTTGCACAAATGTAGAAGCTGGGGAGCTGGCTTGGCTAGAGGAGGTGTCATCTGACAATTCAATGAATCTCACAGGCCTTTGAGAACTGTGACTTTGTGGTTTATCCGTGAAGAAAGGACACACTTGAGAGTGAAAGGTGATACTATTCATAATTACTTTGAGAAAACTGGAAAAATCTAGAGCTCTCTTAGGCAAATCAGAATCTATATTCTCCCTACCTACTTACTCACCTTGAATGTTCTTGAACTTGTCACTTTGCTTGCATGATTGACCTTTGGGTCCTTTCAGAATTTGTTACCTACCCTTCTCACCCCCACCAGTCCTGTGGCAGCTGTTTAATCAGTTAGCAAACTTTCTCTGGCTTCCAATTTGCCTTCTTTACTAATTTATGGACCCCTTTTCGTTTGCCCAACTGTTGCCTTTTCCTGATGAATTGACTATAAACTCCTTGGGTCATGCCTTATTCAGTAACGTTCAGAACAAAAGGAGAAAGCATGTACTTACAAAGTTGTGCCAGTTTTCTCACTCACTCACAAGGCTCAAGCACGTTGGCCCTACTGGTAATACGTTGGACTGGAAGCCCCAGAGGGTAGGGGCCGGTCCTCTCCCCAGGTCAGGCATGCTGGGCACCTCATTTGGAACTCACTCTGGCACTTTCAGCTCTCTGTCCTCTTGGAGTTCTGTAGCTGAGTCAATACTTAGGAATCGCTCGTGGTAGGCTAGTTCCCCACGGGCTCTGACCTCATCCAACCCCGCCGCTGTCCCAGTGAAATCCAGCCCAGAGCACCCTGCCAGGGTGGAGGAGGTGCTGGACTGTTACTCTCTGAGTTGTTTCTTCTCCTGGAAATCAGAGAGAGAGAGAGAATGAATTAAACTTTATTGAGCCTCATTCACGTAGTCAACACCAAGTTTTCAGTGAAATAATGGCTGAAGGTGTTTGGAAAAAGAAATTTGGTACAAGTGTGAACTGTTCTTAAACATCTCAAGAGTTAATCTTGGTAGCCCCCCTATAGTGGCAGACAAAAACCAGCAGCACCACCTCCCTCAGGGTTTGCCATTTCCTTCCCTAATCAGCCTTACTCCTGCCAGGTGGTGGGACCATTTTGCTGTCTTTTCATCATTTTATACCATACTCTCCTGTAGAGTAGAATCTAGGCACTCTCTTTCACTAGATAACTAAGGCGTTCAAAGAGATATTCTCAATTCCATGTCATTAAGAGAAAAATGCAATGAATTTTAGAAAACGTTTTACTTAAGTGGTTCTAGCAGCAGTTAGCAAATGCACTTTAAGGCCTGCTTTTTGTGAATTGTTGCGGGAATTTGCTGTAATTTCTGAGATGTGCTGTAACCCAGCCCCTCACCACACAGGATGGCGTGAGCTGCCAGCAAGTACGTTCAGAAAACATATGAGGTTTGACAATTAAGTTAGTGAACTCATCCTAGAAGAAGTGCTACACACCTCACTGCTGAATATCACTGTGGTCACCTTCGAAGTACTCCCCTTGGGAAGCTGTGCACTGATGCCAGTGCCTAGTCCACCCTTCAAAGCAATTTTGGAACTCTTTTTTCTGGAATGGCCATCAGAGCTGTCATCGTACTAAAAATCTGACAATTAAGTTCATGAACTTGCCACTGTGCGCTTATATTGGCAGCACTATACAAACAACTCGATAAGATGTTAGTGCATAGTTTCCCAAGGGGAGTACCTTGAAGGTGACCGTAGTGATATTCAACAATGAGGTATGTATTAATAGCACTTTTTCTAGGATGAGTTTATGACATTAATTGTCTGACCTCGTATGAACACTCACCGCCACTCCCATATAACCTCAGAGAGTCTCCTTGTGTGGTTGACTTTATATTTTAGAACTCATCTCTGTACATTCCTCTTCCTTTTGGCCCTCATTTATTGATGTCTAGAAATTGGCATCAGCAATGCAAATTGGATGTTGTCCTCATGTGCAAATGAGCAGACCTCATTTCCAGTCTGTCACCTGGCATTTGCTTTGAGTGACCCAATACAAATTCCACTTGGGAGGCCACTCCTCTCATCAGGATGTGTATGTCTAGGTGTGGGGTGAGAATCCCGATTAGGGGCCTTGTGGTTCAGAGGAGTGGCATCCCAAGTGGAATTTGCATGTAGCATGGGCTAGGCAAGGTGAGTGCTGGGTTATGGGAAAGAAACAATAGACTTCCCATTTGTATTTATTTTCTTACCTAAGGAACAAGACAGTGATTTCATTTTAGTATTTAAGACATGAATTATTCATAGTACATGTTTACAATTTATAAGAAAATAAACCTACATATCATAAAGTTTTTACTGGTATTTGCATTCAAAAATATTTGGAGACCCCGGCTTAGTCCCTCCAAATAGGTAGCATGTCAGTCAGAGCAAGAGCAGAGGTGACCAGGAGGCTGTGCATATACTTGAACTTGGGTGAGTGCGTGCACACTCACCTACTCTATGCACACAGCATGCGTTCGCACACACACACTCACACGCTTGTGCTGACACATCGCTCACACATACCACACCCACGTACTGCATGCGCGTTACTGATACACACCCACCTACTTCTGCACACACTCGCAAACACAAACATTCCCACACTCTTTCCTACTCTCACACTCATGTACACACCCACCACACATTCTCAAATCCACACATTCACCTTTTGCTTATTAGCCTACAATGACTGAAAACTTAATAGACCCCTATCCCCAAGGCAACAAGTGACTTGTATGGTAACCCAGAGCAGGGACTCACGCTCCCAAGAACAGAAGGGAAGTAGCAGCGTGGTGAATCCCTTGGAGAAGCCCTAGTGGCCACTTGCTGACTGACTTAATCCGTCCTGATGGCTGGGATCAGA
This sequence comes from Lyroderma lyra, assembly GCA_004026885.1. NCBI lineage: Eukaryota > Metazoa > Chordata > Mammalia > Chiroptera > Megadermatidae > Lyroderma > Lyroderma lyra. Next base: position 36,612 of record PVJL010005698.1, on the reverse strand, counting down.
CCTGAACCTCAGAAAGTCAGCATATGGTGTGTGCACACTGAAGAGTCGTGGCCACGGCATTTCTTGCATGTTCTACAAGTATTGAGTGGGCACCATCAGTGTTGTCATCTATACATGAGGTGACCTAAGAGGAAAAGACATGATGTCCAGCCTTAAGACACTTAGTATTTGGTTTGGGAAGTGATGCCGACTGGTGTCAAACTCGGCTTGGACAGGTATTTATAACATTCCAGGCTGCAGTTCAGAGGAAGGAGGGCCAGGAGGGAATGGGTCAGTGGGAGGGCTGTGAGGGAAGAGCAGGACTTGCTGGGGCCTTACAGGATGCATATTGAATTAAAAAGGGAGAGGGAAGGGAAAATTCAGCCAGCACAACTCCATCTGCTGAGGGACCAAGGACCTGCCAAGCTAATGTCACTTACTCTGAAGTAAGTAGCGGCCTGCTCATTAGGCAATTCAAGCTTACACTGGAGGAGCCTAGAGGGATTTTCATGATGGAAAGTTATTGACCTAGATAACCTTTAAGGTCCACTTGAGCCCAGGGATTTTATGATGACATAACAGCCTTTCCTGGCTGGCTCTAGCTAGAAGGTGAAAAATCCACTGATTATGGAGAGGTTCACTGGGGTAAAAGACCCTTGTTACTGGGGAGGTTTAGCTTTTTTACACCAATTAAAACAGGACATCCAGGCAAGAGGCTGCTGCCCTTAGCTGGACGTTCTGTCTGATGGGCTCTGTCTTTCCAAATAGCTATCAAAGCGAACTCTCGGAAACCAAACCTAAGCGCTCTTCTGAATTAGCTACTTCTTGAGGCGTGATACCCCTGGCATGGTCCATGGACGTGAGTACTCTTGCTTAGGTTAGAGAGAGAGAGAGAGATGTAAAATCCAGACATTAGAAACAAGTATATTTCACTTCTCACGTTCATCGCGGCAGATCCAGTCAGACATTGATTATATTTCTACCTGTTAATGTTGACAGAATGAATCATTGTGCCAGTTAAGTTCCAAAGACACCAATTAAAGAAACATTTCTGGCCAAAGGCAGTGCTTATCTGGGTGTACCCTGAGACGCCTGGCAAAAAATTATAATAACGTCATTTTGTTGATGACTTCCAAATTGTACAGGTGACAAAAATAACAGTATCGTCAAAATTTCCTTCCTTGAATCCATTTAGGTGACATAAATGATCAAGTCCACATGTCACAAAGGAGCAGGCAGCCATTGCAGTGTGCACAGTCCCTATAGCTCTCAGGAGGAGGACAGCAGGGACTGACCCAGGGTGTCCACTGAGTAAATTATGTCAGTCCAATGAGGAGGTCCTCATGGGAAGGAAGAGGACATGAATGGAGTACAAATCCCCCTCTTCCCTGTGTTCCATTCCATAAGTGCACTGTGTTTTGATTCTGCACTGAACTCTTGGGCAAGTTATTGAACCTCCTTGAGATTCAGGGTTTTTTCCAACAATAAAATGCATTATGATGCATTGTATGTATTAAAATGGACATGTAATCAAATGAGCGTGTCAAAATTCTCTGTAAACTTTAGTTTTAATTAAACATCATTTAAGTAATATTAATAAAACCATATAAGCTTACAGGAAAACATTTAAATATGGAAGAGTACTTTAAAGGGGTGCTGTAAGGAGTGACGTCTCACCACACCCCAAAAGTTAGCTGACACTACAGTTGCTTTTCCTTATATATTTCAAGGTGCTGCACAAATACACATGATTAATTGTTATTTATTGCAGATAATCTTTCAAGTGTTAAGTACTTCCTAAATTAACAAAGAGATTGAGTGTATCTTGTGGGCTAGCACACATCAATGAAGATTCAGGAGGAATTAAAAGCTCTGTTTAGGTAATTTTCTACTTTTGGATATTGCAGGAGATGAATTCCTTTGTTAAAGGACGTAATTCAATTTACCCTACACCTGACTAACACTCACATATTTCTTCATTTGCGAAGCATTTTCTTACCATACAGGAAGCACTTAACCAGCCTCTGAAGGATGAGAAGGACCATAACCTTTTATCTCAGGCGGGAGACAGGAGTTGAATGCATGTAACTGTAGTACAGGGTACATGTGTGTATAAAGGGGTGCAGGTCAAGGGCTGCAGGAATTCTCCATGGACCCCTCTAGCCAGGGGCTTAGGAGGGGCTTCCCAGGAGGAGGTGACATTTGAACTGGGCCTTGCAGGTTAGTTAGAATTTAGACACGATGAGAACTAGTTTTCCTACAAAGACTTAAAATCTTTGGAATTACAGAGACAAGAATTTCTTCTTTCCAGATCTCTTATGTTTTTTTCTTAAATGTTTTTCAGTTCTACTGTCCCAAATGCCTTTAAGGGGGACAGAGGAATATAAAGTTTTCACTGGACATCAGGATATAAAACATGTCTGCTGAGTTACACTGTCTGGGCGTACACTGAGCCTCCTGCCTGCTCTATCGTGACCTCTTTATGAAAGAGCCCCAGATTGCAGAATGCACCAGACAGCTGTGGGGAGGGCTGTGTCTGTGTTACATAAACTGTGGTGAGAATGTGGAGTCACCACGCAGTGAAACTGCCCTGTTTAGATCATCAACACAGGGTTGCTTAAGTTGCTGGAGCCAGAAAAGACACAGGAGAGTGCTTGGTCCACTCTCGTAGTTTTGTAAGGTTTGGAGACTGAGGCACTGAGCTCTGATGTGATTTACACAACGACTGATAGTGGGGCAATGGCTGAGTCAGGTGTGGAAAGAATCCAGGACTCAGCCATCATGGCCCTCCCACCGGGCCATTCCATGGAGGTGCTTGCCTAGATTCATGGACACCACAACCTTTTAGGGCTGAGTCACTTAGTAGGTGACTCAGGTCTGTTCTCCATTCAGCTTCACTGCTCCATTCTGACACTGCGATGCTACTTCGTTCCGCCTGTTGTAGATCCTGCCTCAGGTACCGGCACTGTGAAGAAAGGTCCGTGTGTTCCCCCGTGGGTGTTCCTGACGTGCGAGCTCTGTGTGGAACTCTGGGAGCCAGTACATACAAGATAGCTTGGTTAGAGCGGTGGATATACAGGTGTACGTGTTTGTCAAAATCATTGACTTGTACCCTTAAGATCTGTGCATTCCACTTTATTTAAATTAATCCTCAACTTGGAAAAATAACTCAAGTGACCTCACTTGTAAACCCTTGGAGGTAGAGGTTGGTAAGTTTCCCACCCCCCAAACCATTTTGTGATGGATACCAAGGAGACCCTTATCGAGTGGAGACACTTGTCCTCAGGCTCCAGCCATGGCTTTCAGTGGCCTTTTCCTCTCCAGGAGCGGTTCTTCCATTTCCTGGTCCTCTTCCAACCTCCCCTTCCCTGAGCCTTCAGCTGCCATGGTCCCTCCCACTAGGCAGGGAAATGACTGACACCTTGATGCACCAAGACTGGGACATGTTCCGGGAAGATTTCATTCTTAGAGGAGACCCTGAGAGGGTCACGTGACACAACAACCAAAGCCACAGCTATCACTTAGTGAGCACGAGCTGTGTGCCGGGACTGCGCTCAGTGCTTCCCATGAGGGGAAGCGCTCCTACTTCCATTACTTCCAGTACTTCCATTACTGCTATTACCCTTATAGGTCTCTTAGCAGGGCTGTGTGAGTGTGTCCTGCTGGTAAGGCCCAGAATTAGAATCCAGGCACATGACCTAAAGCCAGGGCTCCTTGTCTCTGTTTTCCGCAGCTCCTTGGGAGGGGGGATGACTCGCTAGCGGTGGGATGTCAGGCACTGGTGGCGAGGGGCTTATGCCTATGTGTGAGGCCAGCATGGGATGGCAGTGATGATGAACCGAAAAAGTGGAATGGATTCAGTGATCTGTATTACAAGTTGTTTTGTGTTTATTAATGAGCAGGGCTGCCACTAATCCCTCATCTGCAAGGCCAGAATTGATTGCAAACCTGATAGAGGCCCTCCCAGGGTTTAGGATGTGGGCTGAATACCAAGCAAGCGGAGCAGAGTGTGCAAAGCCACACTGCAGAAGAGCCTGGAGGAGCCCCAAATCTCTCAAATCCCTGCCCCCCACTGGGCTTCCTCCCAGGAGACCCTGGATACAATCATCAGTGGCTGTGAGTCACGCTCGGTCAGTCTTTGACTCACCGTGCACTGAGGCCACTCGGCCTATCTGCCTTCCCATTTGTTTTCCAGCTCACTTCACCTATTTTTCATCTACATTTTATGGAAATGAAATGGGTTATAAATGACCTAAGTCAGAACCTTGGGACATGTTGGCTCAGCTTTTCCCAGGATTTGCAGGCAAAGCAGGTGGCTGAAACATCTGTCTAAAGCGGGGAGAAGGCGACGTCCTGAGTGCAGAGCTGTCTAATCCTGAAGACATCAGTCCTCACGCTCTTGTTCTAAGAAGGATGTTAACAATGGTGAGAAGTGGGGGGAGCCCCCCTGCTAGCTCACTTACTCTTTTGGAGATTCATGCTGGTGCCCTGGGAAATAGCCAGTTATAAGCAGTTTGTCAACGGGCCATGAGGAAGAGATAAAGGGCAGTGGAACCAGATTGTGATAAAGGTACCAACATGATTTGCTGGATTAATCTTCCCTTGCCTGTCCTGTGGGGCTTAAGCCCAGATAAGGGGGTGTGTGACCATGTTCTTCAGTAGTTCAGGATGCTGTCCCACTGCAAACCTTAGCTTTCACCACCCTCCAAGGGTAGGCCGACCAGACGGTATGGTCCCATCTCAAACGGTACGTATGGTCAGCCTACTGACACCCTGAATTTAGCCTAGCGAGACCAGCCTGACCGTATGAAATGGGACAGTACCGTTGTTTTCTGTCCCATTTAAAATGATACATCTGGTCAGCCTATCAAGGGGTCCCAACTCCTATACACCGTGGGACGCAAAGCAGCCTAGTCTTGGCTTGCAGCAGGCAGGAGCTCTAAGAACTGCTGTCTTATGTCAATTCAGCAAACTGTGCCACTGCCACCCTCAGAATGGTCGACATAGGCTCTGGAGTCAGGCTTGCATTCAGAGCCTGCTTTGTCATTTCCTATTGTACTATTGTTTAATCTCTTTTTCATTTTCTCATCTGTAAAATTAAGGTAATAATGGTACCTTCCTTGTAAGTGGCTGTGATGATTAACTCAATAATATATGTTAAACCACCTCCCACCACACTTGGAGCACAGCAGAGAGTCGGTGGTGCTGGTGCGATGATGACTAGGGAATCCCTTGCTCCCTCCCAGCTCCTTGAGTTACGGTTTCTGTAATCCTTATCACTCGTTTAGGTCTAGTCTGCAGGACCCTGGGGACAGCATTCTCTCAGCCCTGCCACCGCTGGTCCTTCTCTGGCCTCAAGCCCCTGGTTGAGTAGGTTGGCTCTACTTTCTGTAGTTGGGAGCTACTCTAACACCACAGAGAGGTCCATGGTCTCCTCAGGGCTTCCCATGCTCCTGGGCCTGCTCCTGAGCCCAGTACTGTGCTTGGTCCCCTCCTCCTGTGGCTGGATCTCCCCAGGCAGCTCGCAGCAGTCAGGAAGGAGGATGCAGGACAGAGAAGGCGACATCTTGGAAAACAGAGCTGTTTAATTCCAAAAGACATCAATCCTCAGGCACTTGACCCCCAAAGAAAGTTAACAATGGTGGAACACTCAGGTTTCCAGATTTATTGCAGGGGTGGTTACTATAGACAGCATTTCTATAGAATTAAAAAAATTTCTTGAGGATTATTTCTTTGGAACGGGACTATCTAGTCAAAATTTCTTACAATGAAATTTATATTTGTTTTCTAGCCAATTTTGCTCAATGAAGTTTAGAAATGTAAAATGACTTACAAGAAGGAGGAAATCAGAAAACAATGCATGTGTGAGGTCAGCAGTGTCTTCTTTGCACAGTGATAAAACTCCCTCTCCCAGCCCTTTCCTAAACCGTGTTCAGGCGTTGCTCACGTAAATGTCTCTTGTCTGCATGGTAGACACTGGCTAACAACTACAGCTGTGGGGAATAAGTCATCTCTAAATTGCATATGTTTTAAAGTTGAACTGTGCAAGACAATCACTTATGTATCCACATGTCACTTCTCCAAATTCAGTGGACTGAGGTGAATTCTGTGCTATACATGCTAATATGGCACTTTCAAACAAATGCTCATTGGCATGTGGACACAGAACTTTTAAAAATGTTGAAAATATTTCAAAAACAGTTGAAAAAGAAAGAATGTTACCCTTAGTTAGCAAATATAAAAATGTCATATTTGCATTGTATCTTTCTCATTGGCTTTTGTTTAAAAAAAAATAAGGCATCAGATACAGTTGAAGTCGTCTTAGGGAGCGATTCCTGCTCTTCCTCTCTCCCCAGAGGTAACCAACCACTGGGCTGATACTGGTGTTTAGTGCATTCATATGTTTGTTTTCAGTTTTTAGTATGTGTGTTTGTAATGTCTTGTGAATTTGGTGTCATATTGTACAAATTCTTTTGTAACTTTTTAAAGGGAACATTATGTTTTGAGGATTTGTCTGTGTTGATAGAGTAGATCTGTTTCATTTGTTTTAACTACTAAATGATATTGCTTGTATGACAAATCACACTTTTTATCCATTCACTTGGTGGTAGACATTTAAGTTGTTTTCCATGTTCTCCTACCACAAACAGTGTCCAGTAAACATCTTGGTGTGTGTTTTGGGAGATATATATGTAAATTTCTCTATGGTATTCACATAGGAAGCAACTGCTGGGTTATGGAATATGTGCATTATCAGCTTAGATCATATTACCACATTCTTCTTCAACATGCTTATGTTAGTTCACACACCCCACTGGCAGAATGTAAGAGTTTATTCTTTTACATTCTCACCAAAACTTAGTGATGTCAGATTTTTTTTTTTTTTTAATGTGAGTAGTTCCCTGGCTGGGAATTGAACCCAGGCCGCAGCATTGACAGCGCCGAAGCCTAGCCAGTACACCACCAGGGAACTCCCCTGATGCCAGATTTTAACTTTTGCCAACCGATCAGTATAAAAGCAGCATTGTATTATTGTTCTAATCTGCATTTCCCCAATTACCTGTAAGGGTGAGTATCTTGTTAGGATTATGGGCTAACTGTATGTACCCTGAGAAGAAACTATTCATATCCTTTGCTTATTTTTCTTTTTGATTACTGGTTTCTTTTTCTTATTGATAATAGGTGTTTTTTTGCTATAGTATACTGAACAACTAAATATGAGTCTATTATGTGTTGCAAGTATCTTCTCGTGGTATTTGTGGCTTGTCATTGTCATTTACTTATGATATATTCTACTGAGCAGTTCCACATTTTAATATAATTATGTTGGGTTTGTGCTTTTTGCATTCTGTTTGATTTGATAAATCCTTCCCTATCTAAATGACAGAGATATTTTCCTATTTGTTTTTTAAGTAAAAGTTTTAGTGTTTTATATTCTTCCCCCCTCTCCCAAATTTGATAACTTATGGACCTTGGATCATGTTGAGACCAATCCATGTTTTCCTTCATTGATCCTCTTGTTTCAGGTCTCTGTTCTACCCCTTTAGCCTGTCTATCCACCCCTAAGCTGGCGCCGTTGTTTTGATCGCTTTAGCCATGAAAATCTTGGTGTTGGATAGAGCATGTTCCCATTCTTTATTCTTATTTGCTAACATCTTTGGCAACTACTTTTGAACCTTTATCTTCTGTGAATTTTATCATCAACTTCTCAAATTCCATGAAGCCTTTTGGGATTTAAATTAGAAATTCATTGATTTTTTGAATGAATTGATTTTTAAATTAATTGATTTTTAAAAATAATTATAGATCTATCACATTTATAATTTCTTCCTTAGTTAAAAACTTTTTTGAAACTAAACATTTGCCTAAAATAATTTCTTAGGAAAACACTTCCCTGATTGGTATCCTGGGGAACATATAAGGATAGTTTTATGCAAAATTAGTTTTTGACTAAAGACTGAACTGTCTTCAGCTTAGGAGTTTTGCTTGCTTGTTTGTTAGTTTTGTGTTAGTGTGGCCTTTAATAAAATCAACATATTTACTAAAAACTAATGCTTATCTTTAATAGTAGGCATAGAACAGATCACTGCTTTACAGATCATGTCATTTATTACCCCTTCATGGACCTCAGCCAATCTCTGGTCTTTTTTTTTTAATTCATTTTTATTGTTAGACTTATTGGGGTGACATCTGTTAGCAAGGATTACATAGGTTCCAGGCATACAATTCTACAGTGCATTGTCAACTTGATGTATAATAAGTTCACCACCTAATGTGACTTCTCTTTCCATCACCTTATATTTAGCTTCCCCCCCTCCTCTCCCACCCCCTTAATCTCTGGTCTTTAGATGAGTGCATTTGATTTTCATTTCTTCCCATGAAAAGTTTTATCTTAAATTTGCTGGCAGAATTTTAGGGACACTCACTTGGAGTTCATTCTTTTCTGCTTCTTCCTTTCTAATTTTGAGGGTAGCTGATAAAGATGTCACAGCACATTTGCATGGGGAACTCTAGCTGGGTGAGGAGAAAATAAAGAGCTCTCAAGATCATCACTGAGGTTTACTCTTGACTCTGCCCCAGTTTCCCCAGAGACTACCAGGTGCCTGGCTTGATGATGCCCCGAGTTAAGTGTCTAATAAGTAACGGAGTAGAAGAGGTTACTGCAAGCACACAGAGGGCAGAGAGAGAGGGATACTCAGGGAGTGGGGTGCAGGCGAGCACGGTGTGTGTCCAGTCTCTGTGGTTCACACTCCTGTTGGGGCAAGGTGACAAGTGTTCAGGGATGAGGGGTAGCAGCTGGAGGACAAGTGTAGCCCTGTGCTGGGGGCAATGTAGCAAAAGCTGAGTGATGTTATGCAGTGTACAACTTACACAATCGCATCCTCTGAGCTTGTGCCAAGCTGCTTCATAGCACTAATAGAAGGGTTTTAGGACTGTAACATTTGACCACCTCAGATTATCCACTCTCCAAAGAGCCCTAAAATCCTCAAATGCCAGAAATGCTGGAAAGGACTGTATAAATCACCTGGCCCAACATTTCCATCACACAGATAAAGAAATGGAAGCCAGAAAAGGATAGGACCTCGCCCCAGAGCACACACCTTGGTGATGAGCAGAACCTCGGCCCCCAATCAGAGAGCATGCTCCGTGCATCCTGCCGTGCAGCTGCTGGGCCTCGTAAGCACCACACGAGACATCACTGTTCAAAACACAGCAGCACATTAAGGCCTAAATCAATAAAACACCCTCCTTTTGCTGCAAGTATTCTGAAGGAGCCTGAACTGCAGAGTTTATTATAACATGCCCCAGAATCCCTTGTTAAGGGGTCAAACTAAGGGAACGTAAAACAACCTCTATTTTACATTGAAATTGCTATGTTAAACTTCAGATTTATTAAGCAGTTGAATTAAGGCATAATTATTAGCATTTCCAAAAAATGTAGTCACTCTTCAAAAGCGCTCACTGCACCCACACGGCAGCTCCCTTATACAGCACTTAATGTACCTTTGAAATCAGGTTTGATTGACAGCAGTTGCATTGACACACAGCTTTCTAAGAATGTAACTTTTGTAGGAGAAGTGAGAACCCTGCAAGTGCTGTGCTTAAGCTCTGCTGCACAACACCAGGGCTCTGTTAGTCACCCAGTTCCTGCTTTCAAGCAGCTTACAAACAAACAAGACACAAAAACACAGTAGCCAAATAAAACTACACAGTATGAGAATTTTTTTATATGGTAGGCTGGGTTCACCCCCCGAACCCCCAAAAAACAAACTTCATGGACAGGAAGGTCAAGCCAGCCACCTTTTGCACTATTACTGAGTGGTGTTTGAGGTTAATGAAATTGTCAAATAATTGATAGCTCCAAAATAGCCCTCAACCTGTGCTCAGTCTTTAGCATTTGCATTAGATTACCCAGAAGATACTGAGCTCTGAAGTCCTGTCTTCTCCCCGGTTGTCACGGGTCCAGGCAAACGCCCATTTCACACACCTGGAAAACCTCAGAATCAGAAGGGACTTGGAAAACTTCAAGCCCTCCATGTAACTTTATCTTGGGGAAACTGAGACCAAGGCAAGAGAAATAGCTTACCCAGGGGACACATGTCAGACTCCTCATCAAGGCCCCTTTTCCATACGCTTTTTAATTAGGGTAGAACCTTGTCTCCTCTTTCCCTCTTTCTCTCTTTCCTCTTCTCCCTGAACACCAACCCCCTTTCCTGCTCCCTCTCTCTTGCCCTTGGAATCCATCCGCTGGCATGCCTATTTCTGAGTCATGCCCCCCAAAAGCACGGCACCCAAATGTCACTGGCAGGGGTGGAGTCAGAAGCCACTGTCCCCATCAATGCTGTTGGCCCTCCACGCCTCTCCTGGTTTTTAATTCCCCACCCCCGACCCTTTCCATCAGTGCTTCTCAATCCTGGCTGCATGCTTTATGTCTATCCAGACCACGTGAGGACTGATCATTTCCTTATCATTAAAACTTCAACCATCAGGAGTTCAATACCAATTAGAAAATTTCTGAAGAAAGAAATAATTTCTTTGCAATTACATAATTCCTTATCGATATTGTATTTTCCATTTACACTTTGCTGTAAAACAACCAAAGAACAAATAATGAAATGTAACATGAGACCCAAACTATGATGGCAATCACCCAGTATGATCTTTTTGCAATGCTGCTCTGCAGAATTAAAAGACTAATTAAACTGGCCTATCTAGTTAAACATATGCAGGCATGAAAATTGGAAACACCCATAGAGGGTGCATATGAACTCAAGATGCTTGGCCAAAGACTTCTAGAAGAAAAGAGAAATGTATACGATTTGTTTGATTATTGTTTAAAAAGAAGAAGAAGAAAGGCATAAACAAATCCTCATTTCAATCCAAACCTCATTTCAATGTGCTATCATGAAAGGAATCTAATACATGGAAAAAATTACCTATCAAGAAATACATGTTCTTACCGCACTACTCTGGAGCCTTTAGAGATTGTTGAATTGTTTAGAATTGGGGATGAGTTTTATTTTGTGTGAAGACATTTTAATCATCTTGTATGTGAGGAAAAAATTCACAAAGATTTTGAACTGAATGAATAAATGCATTACTTCTCTTACCTACTGTTGTGGCTACGTCGATACTTCACTCAATTAATGATGGTTAAGACTAGGTAATGGGAGTACTGGGGGTGAGGTTGGGGACAAGGACACAAAGAAATCTTAAGGGCTTCTTTTTCTAAAGTAACTAGCAGTGTAAAGGGGAAACAATATAAATAGCACATTAAGCACTCAAAGTGTGCAGGGCTGTCAGGAAAAAAATCCAGCCATAAGTACCTCTATTTTTTATATTATTAATACGTGGCTAGATGCCTTCCAGACAGCCCTCATATATTAAATGTTTAATGAATGGCTATCAAATTGAATAGTAAAGACTCCAAGTACTATGATCATTCAAAGAAGTAGAGATCTCTGTGGACTGCTCTGGTTAAGAAAGGTTTGGATTATTTTCTTATGAAGTTTTTAAAGTTCTTTATATACAAGGACTGACCAGAAAAAAATTCAGCCATAAATGCCTTTATTTTTTATATTACATGGTTGGATACTTTCTGGACAGCCCTCATATTCTAGACATATGTGCATTAAGAGATATGTAATTTGTAAATATTTCTCCTATTTGGGGAATTGCCTTTTCATTCTCTTAACTATGTCTTCTGAACAATAGAAGTTATTAATTTTGACAAAGTTCTACTTATCAAGCTTATATTTTATGAATTGTGCTTTTGGTATCATAGCTAATAAATCTTAACCTAACCCCAAGGTCACAAAGATTTTCTGTTTTCCTCCAGATCTTTTATAGTTTTAGGTTTTATATTTTGTCTACCATCTAGTGCTGTATAAGGTACAAGGTATTGATCTATGCTTATTTTTTGCAGATAGATAGCTCGTTGTTGCAGCACCATTTGTTGAAAAGATTATCAGATCTCCATTGAATTGCCTTTCCATCTTTGTTGAAAATCAATTGAATATATATGTGTGTGGACTAATGCCTAGGCTTTATTCTGTTCCATTGATCTATGTTATCTCTGTTTTTTGTTGTAATGGTGGGAAGGATGGTCTTTTTAGCTTTCTATATTCTGAACATTTTTGAATAAATACATTTATCACTTTTACATGATTCAGGTAAGGTGTTCTAGACACTTCTCAAAATGTGGTCCCAGACCACGAACATTAGCATCACCTGTGAACTTATTAGAAATGAAATTCCCAGCCACTCCCCAAACCTGCTGAATTAGAAACTCTGGGGACGGAGTCCCATGCAGTGTGTGCTTCAATAAACCCTCCAAGTAATTCTGATGTGTGCTGAAGTTTGAGAATCATTATTACTTTAATGTAGCAAAGACCTCAGAATTTAGGTTATCGAGAAAAGAATGGTAATGGAATTATGTTAATTGACTTAAATCTATGTTCTTCTGTGTTCTTATTCAGATTTGATATAAGAGACAGTGGCCATTATCTGTTTGAAAGAGAGAAGATCCTTTTTCCCCTTCTTTCCAGCCTTTAAAACATTCTTTGAACTCCTTAAACCATCCCGCTCTAACAGGAAATGAAATTTCCCTCGAGGAATGAGAGGCCATTTCTGATATCTTAGTTTTCAAGGGAGTCATCTTCTTCAGATAGAGCCAAGTCAGGGGTCTAATGGGTGTATATTTCAGGTTAATAGATTGAGAATCAACCAGTAGTTCCCGATAATGAGTTGTCAAGTTTCAGGTCATCCTCACCCTAAAGTCAACTGGAGTTCACTTGAGCTGCAAATAAGCAGGTAGAATGTTGTGCAAGCTTTTAAAAAGCTCCAGGCTTCCTCAGCGCACGAGGGAAGTCTTTGCCCCGTTCTTCTCAGGGAGAGGAAGAGTTCTCCTTTCAACAGATCATTTGGTCCTGGCTGCGAGCCGGAGGCCCGACCAACTCCAAAGTAAAGGAAGAATGCCTTCTTCCACACTGCAGTCTTTGTCCCAGGAAGATGTTTTGAAAGAACAAAAGATGTCATATCTTTGTTTTAGTTCTTTTACCTTAAACACTCTCTCTCTCTCTCTCTCTCTCTCTCTCTCTCTCACACACACACACACACACACACACAGTTTTCAACTTTTCCATTCTAATTTTCTACTAATAGATTTGGTCTGGGCCTTTGCTAACTGTTCTGTTTGTAAAAAAGGAGGTAATGTTTATTAAAAGAAAGCAGCAGTGTTCATCTTCCTTCTGTGTCACCTCAGGATTGAGGGAGGGGACTGACCTGGGAAAGAAAACAGACTTCCTTTATGGCCAGGTATTCTCGTCGGACACAAGGCAGTTTGGGGCCAGGTTTTGGGAACACTTTGGTTGGAAGCTTTTTCCCTTGCTTGGCTCAAGCAGATACAACCTTTTTGTCCCAGGAGGTGGTTGCCTACGAGAGGGTGGCTTTTGCTCCTGCATCGCTCCTCACAGCTCCTCGTACCTTTCAATGTTCCGTGGGAAATGCTGGGAGTCAGTGCAGATGGGCTGGAAGCAGGGCTCTGGTCTCCTTTCTGTCACTCCCTATGCTCCCTGGCCCGTGGACCGTGGTGTGCAAGTGCGTCCTCTCTGCAAGTTCTCATTTTCTGTGACTTTGCCAGCAGTCTGGTTTCCAAAACAACTTTCAGAACTTCTCATCAAACCCCAGATTCACTTGAAAGAAATTGGCCTCTCCCCTTGAAATCTGTTAACAATTTTTCTCATAGTTTTGTCGTTTACACAATTTGAGAAGGAAATTTCCATTTTTTTTATTGTTAGACTTATTGGGGTGACATTGGTTAGCAAGAGTTACATAGGTCCTAGGCGTACAATCCTACAGTGCGTCGTCTATGTGTTGCATTATATGTTCACCACCCAGTGTGAGTTCTCTTTCTATTACCATGTATTTAGCTCCCCCTCCCCAATCTCCCACCCTTTCCCCACTTGCCCCCAGGTAAAATTTCAATTTTTAAAAATGTATAAACCACCAGTTAGTGAAATATAAAGACATGCTTAAATTTTTTTCAGTGATTTTTCCAGTTTCTGCATGAGATGAAAAGGGAGGGGAAAATGGTCATTCCATATTCTTTCACATGTGTGGGAGGATGTTTGGAAACCATGAACTTGGAGCTGGACAGGCCTTGGTACAAAATCAGGTTCTACCTCTTAGTAGTGATGCATCTGTGGGCAACTCCCTTAGATTCTCTAAGCCCCCTTTTCTCATTTGTGTAGTGGAGACAATGATCCCAATCTTGTAGGACCCTTTTGAGAAGTAAAGAAAATACGTTTTGTTGTTGTTGTTGTTGTTGTTGTTGTTATTTTTAATTTATTTTTATTGTTAGACTTTTTGGGGTGACATCTGTTAGCAAGGATTACATAGGTTTCAGCCATACAATTCTACAGTGCATTGAAAATACATTTTAATCACTTAATTACATACAATAAATAGTGCCTATTATTTTTAGATTTTTTTACAAATGGATTTTATCTTTGCCTTTAGCTATGCCAAGCACCCATTAGCCTTTGATTGTAAAATCCCCCAAATTTATCTCCTCCAGGTCCTACAATCCTTTATGAACCACAATTTTCCTACCACCCCAGCACAATCTCTCCAAAAAGGATCTGAAACTCATCCATACAAACCCATAATGGCCCTCCCAGAGGATCTGTGTTTTAGCAGGGCTTGAAGCTTCCAGCTTAAGGGATAAAGCTAACAGAGTGAAGCTGAATGTAATAGGGATCGTTTTGTTTTTAGGACACCAGTATATCTGAATTACAGCCCTCAGGAACCAGGTTGGCCAAACTCGCTTTTATGTAGGCCCTGAGATCTATGGGATAGTGGTTCTAATATAACCTGCCCTGTCAGTATACTTGTATATTCCCCCCCCCCCCTCCATACACAGGACCAATGCATAACAAAGTATAGGTGAAGTATCGAACACCCAGCAGGAACTCCGTGAATATTGTCTGAGGGAGTGAACAGTTCTCACAGTTAAAATATGTCCCCGCGAGTGTCTATCCTCCATTTCTCCTGCTTGGTTTATCTATTACCTCTTGAATTAGATATCCATTATTGTGTAGCAGATCACCCCAAATTTAGCAGCTTAAGACAATAATGCATATGTATTCTCTCATAAAGTTCATGTTGGTCAAGAATTCAGCAGCTTTAGCTGGATGGCTCTTGTCCATGGTCTGTCATGAGGTTGCAGTTGGGATGTTGACCAGACCTGTGATCAGCTGAAGGCTCAGCTGGGGCCCGAGGATCAGATTTCAACGTGGCCTACACACACATGGCTCATGAGTCAGTGCTGACTGTTGGCAGGAGGCCTCAGTTTCTTCAGATGGATCCCTGCACAGGGCTGCTTGAGTGTCCTCGTGACGTGGCAGCTGGCTTCCTCCAGACTGAGTGATCCAAGGGAGAGCAAGGCGAACACTGCAATGTCTTTGTGACTTAGCATCCTAAGTTACACTCTGTCATTTTCCCAAAATCTTTTTGGTTGCACATGTCAGGAGGTCATCTCTAATCATTGCAGGAAGGGCCTACTCAAAGGTGTGACTACCAGGAGGCGGGGGTCATCTTAGAGATTGGATATCATACCTCTTATTCACCCTTTCCTTATTTTCCCCAGAAATGGAAATGTCTTCTTACCTCTTGCACCTAGATGGATTTAAGTTTTCTTATCTTAGGCATTTGGGGACATCTTAAGGACAACCAGACTCACTAGCACTCCAGAGATGTGGCAGCAGCGTGCTTTGGCCATGGGCAGTGCTAAGCCATTGCTGGGATTCATGGGATTCTGTGGTGGCCCTGAACCTCAGCTTAACCTGTGCAGCCTGGTCCCAGCTACTTCTCAAGCCAAGACCACCCAAAAGGGCAGGCAGGTGATTGCTCTGTATGCAGCACCCAGATTTCCGGGTTAGGAAAGTACTGTCTTCTGTAAAGACATGACTCTTGGGCTGCCCTGAGGTAGTCAAGTGTAGGTTGGGAGTTGTGTATTTAGGAGAGAGTGATGTTGGGTAATGTTGAGCATAACTACTTCTTCCCCAGGGCCTTGGTGACCAAGAACACATACCTGCAAGAAGTTTGCTAAGATTCAAGCAGGGCCTGTGGCCAGTAATATTTTCCCTCCGGACAAAGATAACGAAGGTATCTATTTGGGGAATTTTATCTCCACTTGTCCTTCATGGGCACTAGCACGTACACTAATGACATCCCTTGAATACCAGTGGTCTTACAACATTTTCTTAGGTTCATTAAACTGGAAGAAAAACAAAGTTTTTCTCCCCTCTTTTCCTCTTGGCAGTTTTCATGTTCTCTGTATGAGAGTTTATAGCTATGCAGCCCCAAATTTAGCAGATATCTCTGTTGCTTTTGTGGACCTATTAGAAACATTTTTCTCCTCACATGGTGTCGGTTCTTCCCCCAAACTTCTCATTTCGCTATGGAGGACAGCTCAGCGGGTGGGGAGTTCCTGAGGCCCTCAGAGCCAGCTAGGAATTCATTACGTTTTCTATATTGCAGTTGGATTATGGAATGCCTTTAGTTAATAATAGAAGCATTATTGCTTTTGACCATCTTATCCCTGTCTTCATGTGCAGAGCTTTGGTCACCGTCTCAGTGGAACATAAAATTTGTAAGGAAGGGTTGAATTTAAGCAGGTTTTTGAAGCTGAGGGAAAACGTATAAGTAAGTTCCACAAGAGCTGTGTCCACTGTAGGTGTTTCTGTAAAACACAGGGGGCTTGTTCACCTATATTAAACCTCCTAAAGAAGGTTTATTTTCCCACAATGCCCCGGAATCTAGCCCGGCCTGGGTAACTAGGCAGGAGAGTAGGAGAAAGGTGAGCTCACGTCTTGCTCAGTATGGACCAGAGGGCTGGGGAGAGGACATTGTGTTACTTAAGGCAAACCCATCTGTTTCCTAAAACGGTGTGGGGCTCATTTAGCCAATTACTTGTCTGGACATTGTGACTTAATCATCTTTACTTTTTATCTTCTCTCTCCATCTCCTTCGTTTTACCATTCTTTCATTGCCTTTTATTTTCTTTTCTCATACTCTTCTGGCTACCTGAAACTCTTCTCCTTTCCCAGGTATTCTTAGAAGAAATACCCACCTGGGCCCCCTCATAGGGACCCTGCCCAGGACTCCAGAGCTCTCTGGGATAGACCAGGGTTTTTCTTTTTAATTTTAATTTCAAAATATTGAGAACCCAAAACCACCTTAGCAAAGAAGCAGCTTGGGAAAAACAAACAGTTCATTGTGGTATTTGGGGAAATTGTGCAGGCCCCTAATTTTGAGAAGCTCAGCAGAGCTTGGGTGAGGTAGGTGGCCACCCCTCGGGCACTAGACGGTCTAATCTTTAGCTTGCTCTGCCTGCTGACCACTGGTTGGTGTGGAATGCTGGGTATCAACTGCCCTGATGAGTGTGGGTTTTCAATAAATAATGCCATGACCTTTTTGGCTGAGGTCCCTGTGACATTAAAAGGCTTGTTATATAGTTGAAGGGAGGGTATCAGCCTTTACCTGGCATTGACATTCTGCCCTTCCCATGACCACCAACTAGGATGTGGGAATGGACAGATCCCCTGCTGGGACTTCTGCCACTGTTTTCCCAGAGGCATTTTTAATACAGCAGCTTAGAACATGAGTAGTGGACAGAACCCAGTCTCATGGACAAGAGCTCCGCAGGGCTCAGGTGCCCAAGAATTCAGCAGCAGCACAGTTTGCTGAATCACAGGCCCCTCACTGGCACCCACGGGGACTCCAGCCCCACCCTTGAATGGTGGCCCACTTGGCTGGTTTCCCAGGCTGGGAATGCACTTTGAGCTTTTAGCAGGTCTGCCTGGAGGGATTTTGCTCTGTGGTTTCTTCCTGGCAGGTAGTGACTTTCCCTGGGTATCAGAGGCATGTGGTGAAGTTTCAGTGTGACTCCAATATATAATTTTGAGTGGATGGGGTAGGGAGCGAGGGTATGAATGGATGAATACAGATGGGCAGGAGGTAAAGAGAATTCCTGCTTAGTAAACACCCGTTCTCCAATGGTTCTCCAGATCCACATGTGCTTTGCGTTAGAACACAGGGTGGTGGGGCTGGACGTTTCCCCACCCCCATTCACCCTGGAGCTCTCTCCTTTGGCAGTCGTACCACTGTTCAGCCATCACCATGTTTTACCTCAGTTTACATTAGTGCTGCTCTCCCTGCCCTATCTGTGTCTGACTTTTTTCACTTTTTTCCCCTACAAAGCACAAACTAGCTTAAGTTTTGTCTTAATAAGTGTGCAGAGCCTAAGTTCTGTTATGAACACAGAACCGATCATTCAGAAAGTGACGAAGAGAGAAAAGAAAATGGTTTACATGAAATCTGAGATACCAATCTAGAAATGCCACCAGTACTCTTCTGATGAGATTCCACACAGAATAACACATGCAGACAATTCCAAGCCTCTCGTCTCAGATGTTTCTGATCCACGCTGTGTGATTCTCTGGGAAGACAGAGATAGCACAGTGTAATCTCTCTCAGGGAATGCATTGCTGTTTCCTCTTTCCTGTTTTGAACAGAAATTTCTCTAATGTATTGTGTGAGCACAACATGTAGAACATACTCTTTGGCATCACATAAATATTTACTTAATAGTTAAAACTCACTGTCACGAAGCATTTATTTCACTTGAAAATATTATAACCTGTTTTCCTCATGGCAAATAAAAAATGAAAGGCACTGCTCCTTTGATTTTCAGTACGTAGTTTTATTTTTTGTTTGTTTTGCTTTCCTTTTATTGACCTTGAATTTTTCACCAATAAGTCCAGAAAGTCAAACCAGAGAATTATTGGAAGGGAAAGTTTCCATCTAGCTTCCGTCAGGAGCGCCCCCTTATTGTAACCACTGTTGTCTGGAATATCACAGCAGTTCCTTGCTTTGCGAGTGGGGAGCTTGTCCCTTAAGGACCAAATCAGAACATCTGAGAATAATAACTGAGAGAGTGGCCATGGTCCATCCTTTGTGCCAAGGGTCTGTGCCTGGAACATTGCCTGGCATCCAGGATCCACATAATAAACATTTCTGGGTGAACAGTTTATTTTATACCCTTCCGAAATTCTCAATGTGTAGTTTTTGCTTAGGTTGTTTGAATGTGTTTATCCTTTTCTTTTTGCATTTTATACAAATACAAACTACACACATGTTTCTTAGTTATCTTTTTCTGTTTACTGTTTCTTGGTAGACTTAGCATATCTGCTTTTTTAAACTGCACTAAAGTCCGTTATGTGGGTGTACTGTGAAGCAGTCCATCCCCTTGTCTGTCTTTTCTAAGTCTCTCAGTGAGAGCAGGGGCAGAGGTATGGAGACGTGGGGTGAAGGGCAGTGGGAGGAGACTTCCACAGACACAACTGGGTACACGTGGGACCCAGGCTATTCTGCCATCTTTGGGAGGCATGAATGGATGAGCTGGGGTGGGAATTCTGAACTGACATTTACTGTTTGTTAGCTGTGTGACCTTCAACAAATTAGTTATTTAATTTCTTGGACCCTGGGTTTCTTTAACTGTAAGTTGAGAATAATAACCACCTCATGGCATTGAAGGGTGTATGGAAGTTGCTTACCTATTTCATCGGTATATAATACTACCTCATGTATTTCTGACAAAATCTGGTGGATATAGAATAGTACCTCATGTATATCTCATTAACACCTCATGTAAACATGTAGTAACACCTCAAGGACATGCAGTAGTACCTCATGTATATGTAATAATACCTTGTGTATATGTAACAGGGCATCCTGTGGATGGAATACTACCTTATGTATATAGAACAGTACCTCACACATGTGTAACAGTACCTCATGCATACGGAGTAGTGCTTTGTGGACGTAAGATGCTTAGAATGTACTCAGCATGTGGCAGGGGGCCCGTAAATGGCCTGTTATTTTTCAGCTTCTGAATATCCAAGGTTTGACAGTTATTTAGACAAAAACATCAGGATGATTGAATTGTTTTTTCTGCATTGTGAAATTAGTTGTCTTGAGGACTGGATTCATTCTTTGCTTGGGTTAGCCTTCAGAGACAGTCCCCAATCTTGTCTTAAACTAGTCACGTTTCTTACTGCTTTTGTCCTAGAGCCGAGTTACTGCCCCTTGCCCAGCCCAATCTTCCTGACAGTTTCCCAAGTCTGAAGACAAGTCTGTTTTCCTAGAGCTCCTGATGGGTGGGGTGGGGGAGGTAATGCTGACTGTCCTTCGTACTCACAGCGGCAGGTGTGGAACATCTGGAAGCCGCTGGAACCCAGCAGGGTAGGGGAAGATGGGCGCGTAGGTGTGCGTTTCGCAGTGGGGGACGAGGCTGCTTTACTCTTTCTCAGTAATGAGGTGTCATGTTCATGTCAGGGAAACAGAAGCTAACCAGGAGAGCCATTACATTACTCCGTCTTCGTAGATAAGAAAACAGAAGCCAAAGAAATTAAATGACTTATTTTAGGACCTAAAGGAAGTCTGGGGCAAAGGCAAAATTTGTCCAGTCTCGTAATAGTTCATCTAAACTGGCAGAAAGCTCAAAAGAGGAAGGTCAGAAAAAATAAAGACGGGCCCACAGCTTACTTGCTTGTGGGGAAGACCCCATGTGTCCTGAACATCGAGGGTAGGTGACCATCCTGCAGTGAGGAATGACAGCACTGCCTAGAGGTGGCCAATCGTGCATATTGGTCAGTCTGATCCAGGCTCCGGGTCAAGGGTCTTGGGCAGGGTTGATGCTTGAGTTTAGCAGTCCTTGCTACCCACACCATGGAAGGAAGTGCTGGCACCCAGGCGTTCATAAGGCTGAGCCTACCAGAAATTCACTGCTGCATATATTAACCAAAAAGTCACCCTGAGTAGCCAGAGAAGGTGGTGTCATGTTTTGTGCTGGAGCTGCCCCTCCCTGAGTCTGAGGGTGCTCCCTGGTTTAGACTGAGCAGTCTCTGTCCAAGCAACAGGGGCCAGGTAAGATTAGGTCAACAGGATGGTTACTGCAAGGCTGCTCCTGTCACCTGCCTGCAAGCTGCCATAGATAGTCTTGTAAGCAGTGGGGCTGTACTACATTTATTGGTGTAAAAGCTCCTAGGAGTTTATAGTTTATAGATGAATCGGGCCAAGCAGAATACAAGTCTGGAATGTTGTTGGAGGCTGGGGTTACTGAGGATCTTGTGGCTGCTTTAGAGGACGTCTCTGCTTTCACTTTATGCCTTTGTGCGTTCTTGTCATTATATCTGACCAGCCACGATCTTCATTCCTGCAGAAAGGTTCACAAAAGTTAGCCCGCTCTGTGTCAGCCTCTCGCTGACTCGAGGCCGTGCCTTCTGCTATGTGGCAGATGCATCCATAAAACAAAGGATGCAGAAAGGGCCGATGGGCCCTCTGGGAGGAAAGCCAGCCTTGGTCTTGCCTCGGAGGCTGCAAACAGCGAACCGTCACACCAGGCAGGGGCAGCAATGGGCGTACCCCATGGCGAGGAGGCACAGGTGCAGGGAGCAGGTCCGGGTACCTCTTCACTCAGTTCAGAACCACAGGCAGCTGGGCAGCTGATGAAGTTCGTCCTCGCTCCTGCTTTTCACAGCAGCGTCTGCTGCGCACTCCTTGTTCATGCCGTGTAGCCTCCCACTCCTGCACCAGGAGGGACCCTTCCACTAAATGCTTTAAGGAGAGACAACTGCTTTTAAAAGCCATTGAAAAGCAAAGAAACATTTTTTTTCCTCAAATATTACAATACATAGTCCCATCATCCTTGGAGAGCGTAGTAATTCTTACTTTTAGGTTGCCTTCAACCTGCCTTTATGTTTTATGTAGGGTTGTGTTGTTATTGCATTGTTTTACAGCATTTTGTCACATTTCTCCGTGTTCACACATAGTCTTTCCTCACCATTTAAAAATTCCTATAGATGTGATATAATTTATTAGCCCAAACTCCTAATGTTAAGCAATCAGATTACTTCTATTTGTTGGCCAATATACATATGCAGTTGACAAAAATCTGTGTTATAAATATATAGCTTTTAGTTCCTATTTAATTATTGACTTAGAAGCGATTCCTAAGGAGTTGCCATATCAAAGGATGTGGATCTCTTTGTGATGTTTGCTGTGTATTTAAATTAATACTGCCTTCTGAAAGTGTTGTGCTAACATGGCCTCTAGCAGGCCATGAATGAATAAATCAGCTTCATAGCAGCCTTCCCAATAGTGGATAATACCATTTTAAAACAAATTTTGTTAGGTATTGAATGGTAAGTTGGTGGTACATCAAAGCTTTGCATTTTGAACATTTCTAATAAGAGTGAACATTTTATGTTTTTCTTTCTATACATGTTATGTTCATGTCATTTACACAGTTATCAATAGGGATCTTCATGGATATGTTGGATTTATTAATACATAGATCTCTCTGGCATTCTCTGCCATTTTATCGGAAACTAATTGGGAGGAAACAAATCCAGATTGTAGAACATTCCGTAACACGACATCCTACATTTTTATTAAAGGCATCATAAGAAGGAAAAAAAGTCAAGAAAAGTATTCGAGATTAAGGTGACTAAAGAGAAATGGCAACAAAATGTGATGCATGAACTCTAATTAGTTCCTGGATTAACATTTTTAAAACAACAACAACTATAAAAGACATTTTGGAGACAATTGGAGAAATTTGAATATGAACTATGAGGGCTATTAGGAGAGTATCCAGCCATGTGACATGAAAAATAGAGGCATTTATGGCTGGATTTTTTTCTGCACAGCCCTCGTATATGTCAGGTAATGTTATATCAATGTAAAGTTTCTTGACTCTGATATCGTGAGAAAATAAAGACTAATGTATTAGGGGTAAAGTGTTACTCTGTCTGCAGCTTTCAAATGGTTCAGTAAAAGCGTTTATATCATATTGTATATTATGTAATATATTAATATAATTACAATTATGTTAAATATTATATTGTAATTATAATATACTATTATATTATGTTCATGATACAAATATATTTATGTAATGCTATACTGTATTATATAATATTATTATCAATTATAATGTAATTGATATAATATTATACACACACACATATATGTACATTTATAAATCTATCCTGTCAGCTCACTCACATACACCCCTACGCCCCCGTGTGATGCATTGTGGGAGCTGCACGTTAATAGAGACGCTTCACAGCAGTGGGAAACCTGAATGGATCAGTTTCTCCTGGTGACTCCAGGACCCAGCAAGGCTGAAGAACCTTGCCTCACATGCTCCAGGCTGCCCCTTCTGTGTGTGTGGCTTTTGGGCACACAGATGCTCTGGCTGGACCCTTTGCTCCCCTGAGCAGAGGGATGTGGAATTGGGGGTGTTTTCATAGCCAGGAGGCCCCACTCCCTTTCTACAGTTGTCTGGCCCTGCTGCTCCTCACACATACCTGGGGGTGGGGCGTGGGCCTCATTGGCAGCATGAGGCTCACCTGTGATCTCCCTTCCCTGGAGTCTTCTGTTCCCCCACATCTTTGACATGAAGCCTGCCCCAAAGGCAGTGTGGATGCAAAGGAGCAGCAGAACCCTCCGGGGAGTCCGATCAGAGCAGGACTTGGCAGGAGCTATCCTTGGCTCTCTGTCTAACCTGCCCCCGAGACCCTCCCCCCTCCCCCCAACTGGAAGCAGCTTCTGTCCAGGGGTCACTGCACTTCACCAAGAGGTCTTTCAAAGTAAATGGAGTTAAATTAATTGGTTGCTGTTTTTACCTATAAAATCAATGTAAATGCAGTTTAGAACATTCAGTTGCTGATCATTTCTATAAAAAGTTGAGAAATAAGGCCCTCGGGGAGGACTATAACCCCCATTACAACAGTGTTCCCTCAAGAAAACTAGACTGTACTCATCACAGATTTAGCTTGAAAACACAATTTTCCAGGATCAAAGTGACTAGTAAATTTGAGGGATTTCTAAATCAAATTGCATCTTAAATGCATCAGGGGACTGACTTACTGTTTAAATATACTCTTATTCCATGGGGAATCCTCTGTGAAAGAATTCAAAGGATGCCTTTTACAAAAAGTTTTCCCATCCTCTGGCCGAAGCTGTCCAGGACTGGGTTTTTGTAGATCAGGTTTGTAGCAAGTAATGGCTACTGAATAGATTTGTTTTTTAAATCACTACATGTATTTTCCACTTATAAAAATAGTAGAATATTCTAAATGTAGTGAAAAGTATGAAGCAGAAATGAAAGTCAGCTATGATGGCACAAATGAGTGATGATTGCCTAGTTCTGCACTGGCCTGTGCGGTGCATGTGCGTATACATGTGTATAGGTGTCTCTATGTTAAAGCAACTGGATCTTCACGTGAGAGTTTCGTCAGCCAGTCTTGGCCCCTAGGTTGTGGCATGGTAGGAAGTGGCGGGTTTCCACACCCAGAGGTAGTCAGTGTTGGACACTTTTGGAAACCACAAGCACCAGTTGAAAAGGGAGTGCAGGCAGGCTGGGGTCCGGAAGCAGGGGGCCCACAGCAGACACACATCTGGGTCGTCTGTCAGTGCTGAGGACGCGGCCTCCCAGTGCACAGCTCTGCCTGTTTGCTTGGATCCTGCTCCCCTAAAAGCCCATGCAAGGCACATGCTCCTGGCCTTTCTCCGCTTCCGTTTTACTTTCCCTCCACCCCTCCCCTCTCTGGACTGACAAGATGCCCTTGGACTAAACAGCTGATTGGCTCACACATGTGACCTCTGCTTCAGGGAACCTTATTTTCAAAGCTGTCCTGGAGGGGCAATGCCTCTCCTCCCATGACTGGCATGTTATGATGGGGTGTCTGGTGTAGGGGCTGTTAGGGGACACAGAGCCTTCCCAGTGCATTTTACACTGTGATGTGTAGGTGACCTTCTGGGGCCTATGCTAAGGCCTGGGAGAAGACCCACAGCCACGGGCAGCTTGACTCTTCCATCATGACAGCCACTCAGACGAAAGTGCTGAGGCCTTGCTGCAGGGAGAGTGGGCTATCCCTCAAAGTAGCGTGTGGACAGTGGGACGTTGGCTTCTTCCCTGCTCTATGGGTCTACATCTGGGCTCCACCCTTAGTAGCTGTGTTAACAGCAACAGGTTACGTAAACTCTATTCCTCACACCTGCAAAACGGGAGTAATAGCAATACCCGTCAGGTGGGGTTGCTGTGAAGGTTAGTGAGTTACTACATGTAATGCACTTAACCTACTCTGCCACGCAGCAAGTCCCTGATGCATCCTCACTGTATTAGCAGCTCAGGCTGCCTTAACAAAGTACCACAGACTGCGTGGCTTAAACAGTAGGAAGTTCCCTCTCCTGGTTCTGAAGGCTAGAAGTCTAAGACCAAGATACCAGCATAACTGGGTTCAGGTGAGGGCCCTCTTCCTGACTTGCCAATGGCTACCATTATGATAGATCATCAGCCTTCTAGAAACTGCTTTCATATGTTCTACTTCCCTTTCCTTCTGACCTTTGGGAAAAGGCTCTTCAGTGTCCTAATCCAGATAAGAGGTAAAAGGAAGAAAAGTCAGGTTTATTAGGCAGCCACTTCCTTGAGCCAGGTGGCTGGGTGTGAATGGAAGTCACACCATTGACCCCACAGTGCCCCATGGGGTAGACACTGTTATCCCCACTTACAGAGGGCAATGCCCCCAGTGGCTCAGGGCAAGGGGGCATTGGCTGTCCAAGGTCACACTGCTCAGAAGATGCAATAAGATTTGCACCCTGGGCCTTCTGACCCTGTACTCTTTGCAGTGTGTAGCTGGTGTAGGAGTGGACCAGCCATGTCCAGAGCAGAACTGGGATTAAGATGGATACTGAGGGTGCAGCTAGAATAGGAAATTGTACAGTCTGGGCCTTCCCTGTGTGGTGCTCTCTTGCTGGAGTTGAGCAGTGAGGCTCCTTAGACCCCCAAATCCCTCCACCATCAAAGGCTGCCCCCCAAGTCCCCTCCCACCTCCAGGTGCCCAAGGATGGCATAGCTCTCTGGCAGGAGGTCACTTTCAAGGTGTATTAACCCAGACTGTGTTTTCTTCTCTGCTCTTGTCCTTCCCCAGCCCCTAAAGATAATGAAGAGCGCGTGTTCAGGGAGCGCATGCGGCCCAGGAAGAGGCAGGGGGCCGTCAGGCGCAGGGTCCACCAGGTCAACGGCCACAAGTTCATGGCCACCTACCTTCGGCAGCCCACCTACTGCTCCCACTGCAGAGATTTTATCTGGTAAGCCCTCTCCTGAAACCTCTCGTGATACCTTCTGAGGCAAGAAGTTGGGAGTTGAGAAATTTTATGTGAAAGGTGCTAAGGTGCCTTATATCTTCTTTATTTGATCGCAGAAGATTCTTCTGGAAGGCTAAGTGGGTGTTTGGTGCTTGGGGCAGGGTGTAAATGGGATCATACCATATATCATATTTGAGGAGTTAAGATTTTATAACCAATAATGGTATTATGAATGTCATTTCTTTTTAAATGATCCTCATCTTTAGAGAAGCAAACTGAATTGTTTACAAATGCAATGATTTGATTCTAGGATTTGTTAGAAAAAAATTAGCTGGAAGGAGTGGGGAGGAGCAGGAGTAGAGATGAAATAAGACTAGCCATGTGTTGTTGGAGCTGGGGGATGAGGGTCCATTATTTGTCTCCTTACTTTTATATACCTTTGTATTTTTCCATAATAAAGTTACAAAACGCTCACTTGTCAACATCAGTAACACAAAGCAGTTCTTAGTAACTGTTGTAATAAGTGCTGCTAGGATTGAGATGTCAGA
Organism: Lyroderma lyra; assembly: GCA_004026885.1. Classification (NCBI taxonomy): domain Eukaryota; kingdom Metazoa; phylum Chordata; class Mammalia; order Chiroptera; family Megadermatidae; genus Lyroderma; species Lyroderma lyra. The sequence continues at coordinate 9,865 of PVJL010005698.1, read as the reverse complement.
ACAATCTGCTAGGATTGAGATGTCAGAGGAGTCAGAGAGCAGCATTGGCTAGAGTGCTCAGGGCAGGCTTCCTGGAGGAGGTGGCATTTCTCTTTTCATGATGACTAGAATGCTGATAAATATAGATAGGTAAGTAGTACCTGTGTGAGAGGTGAAGAAGGATAAGGAGCACTGGCCTTGGGGATTGGACAGAGGCTTTTAATGACTGCCTGCTACACGCCAGGGTCTCTCTTAGACACTGGAAATATCTCATTAAATCATCTCAGTATCCTATGAGCTATGTGCTGTGAACCCCACTCCACTGGCAACTCTGAGGGTCAGAAATGAAAATGAGACTTGTCTGAAGGCCTCCCTCTGGGAAACATCTGAGGCCTGTTTCCACCTCTGGTGAGCGCACCTAAAAGCTCATGCTTCCCCAGATGTCCCACCAGCCTTTCTGACAACCTCTGTGAGCTCTGGGAAGCTGACTGTAGTTCGCCAACACACTCGGATCTGGTGGGGGAGTGTGAGTGAAGCCAAGCTGCAGCCTGAACCCAGCTGAGGAATGTCTGAATTTCACTCTGAAGATCCCCTGGATTCCCAGGGTGTCCAGGAGTGGCTAGACTTATCCTCATGGTGTTCTAGAACTAGTCAGCTAGGTTGGCATGGACATCTGAGGTGAATAGCTCAGAGCAAACTCAACCCAACTGAAGGAGAAGTAACACGCACTCCCACCCGCAGGCAGACCTCATTGCCAGGGCCGACTCCACCCTCTGGTTTCCATTTTCTGTATTTTGGTCATAAATTGCATATTGGGGGAAGTAGGCTCTCATAGCTCAGTCTTAGAGATTCAGGTCTCCTCTAAGCCCATGGCGAACCCCCTTGAGCTCTAGGTCCCCTGGAGGAGAGCCCAAATGATCCCTGGCTCCTCCCACAGGGCTGGGAATTACAGGGAGCTCCTTGGACCAGTTGCTATAGGTCCACTGAGGACAGAGCTCAGGCCAGGTTGATTGGATTGTTCTGTGTCCATGCTGACCCTAAACTAGTCCCAGGGTACCCTATTCTGACCATGGAAGGAACCTCTAACATTGGCCTTCACCCACATGGCGGGTTGAACTCCCAGTGCTGGCCACAGACTGACCTATAACCCTTGACTGCTTCTGGAACACCAAGGAATGTGCCTCTAACTGCAGCCCTCCTCCACAATCATCCACAAGGGAGGGTGCGTTCGACTCATCAAGGCCACTGAGAGCAAGCAGAGTCTTTGTGGCTTCCAGAGCACTGCTGGTTCCACTGAAATGGCTGTTTGCATAGGAAACCAAGCTCTGACACTGACCTAACCTTGCACCCATTCTGAGCTGCCCTCTGTGGCCTTCTGAAGGAGTCACTTTAAGGCACCCAGCCAGTGGGAGTGAAGTCACGCTGCTGGGTAGACTCCAGTACACTTGGAGCATTGTGGGTGGTGACTAGAATGGGATGACTGTGTGGTTTTTGACCTACTAAAATTAACTTTCTTAAAGAGTTGTGTTTTCCTTTGCAGGGGTGTCATAGGAAAGCAGGGATACCAGTGTCAAGGTAAGAGGTATTATTGTATGAACTAAATCCTTGGGGGCCCGTGGGACAATCCAGATCACTAATGCTCATAGGAGGCATGTGCTGGGTTTGATGGCATTTAGAGGCTCTACACAGCTTGCATGCATGCTCATATTCCCTCTTTGAAAAGCAGGGCCCTGTTTGCCCTGTTTTTCTTTGTCCCTGTGTGGCCATTAGTGCCCATACTCATATGAGACTAGATGGAGTACCTCATAGGTACCATCTGTCTGTGGGCACCCCAGGCGTCTTGCCTGTTTGTAGGCAGCACCCTTACCTTTCCTAGTGAAACATATGCTTCAATTAGAGGCCCTTTGAAGGGGGGTCCCAGGCCCGGTTCTGTGTGTTCTGTCGGCTCCCTTCCTCGCCACGGAAGAAGCTCCCCCGCCTGCTTTACTCAGCAGCTCCGGGTGGTCCTCGCTGATTCTTTTTCTTTGTCCCTACTGCGGAATCATTAGCTCTTGAACATTTAGAACCCACTCAAAGCGATTGACGTTTATTTTTTTGCATTGACTACAAATGCCAGGTTAGGTTCTCCAGAATTGGAGGGCGGATATGTGATGAGGTCGTGCGGAGGTGGGAGGCCGTTGCACCTCCTCACCCAGCCACTGGTCAATTTGGGTCTCAGCCCTGGGGACTCGGGTAGGTTCTTTTGGGCATTGCTGTGCCCTTGGGGTAGCATGTGTGCAAATAGTTACTGACCTCCTCAGCCACTTACTGCCCACACTGCCCCGTGACAGGAAAGACAGAGCTACAGCCACTTCTTACGGAGATATTAAATGAAATGAAAGAATGTTAAGTTTGACATGTAAGGGCACAATCAGATCAAAAGCTTAAGAAGTCGGTGCCACAAACCACCCCTTCTCCTTCCGGGGTCCTTCCTAACACACCAGTCGACCTGACACGATCCTGAATGGAGTATGAGACGGCTGCAGCGCCTTTACTAGACAGAACCTCGTGGAAGAGAGACTGCTCCCTGACCTTGACGTATGGAAGCGAGGAGATTGATCAGCACCCCCGGAACTAGAGAATTGGGGTGTGAATGGTTCATTCTTCCCCAGAGCAATTAGGAAGCAGTAATGGCTCTGATGAAAACAGCTTTGCAGAGACTGCATAAAAGGATTCTGCTAGGGCATGACATTAAGACTTGGTGACAGAAGAGGCATGGCTTCCCTCGTCCCTTCACTGAAACCCGATTAAATCTTGGGGTGTAACCTTCCTTCCCCCGCTAGTCACTCAGTCTTCCCGTTTTTTGCTGTTTGCAGTTTGCACTTGCGTGGTCCACAAGCGATGCCATGAGCTCATCATTACGAAGTGTGCTGGATTAAAGAAACAGGAAACTCCCGACGAGGTAAATATTTATAACACTGAGATTCTGGGCTTTCTTTACTGCCACCCCCACCCTCCACGGCCGCCCGCGTGGTCCCTAAGAAACTCCTTATCTCTCTGAGATCCCAATGCTTTCTTCTTGTGTTGATCAAGAATTAAGGGAGTTGTCCACAGCCTTCTGGCACGAGGTACAATTGACAGAACGAGCTTGGCTCAAAGTCGATTTCATGCCCGTGGATATTATGCCAAAAGCTGTGTGAGCCCAGAGCTAAAGCCCATGAGGAAAATGTGAATTCTTTCTGTCATTATCTCAGCGGAACAGTGAAGTGGCTAACTGATGTGTCAATGGCCCCACACAGCTCATGTACCATCAGAGAGACACACATGCAAGCAGGAAGCGTATCTTTATGAAGTGACAGGGGAACAGAGTGGAATTAGCAAACCCCAGAAGCACTTAGGTAGAGGGAATAACCACAGTAATAACAGTAGCCATCATTCATTGGGTACCTACCATGCTCTGATTTAAGCACTTTATCTGATATTATTTAATCTCATGACATGCGATCAATGTTATCATCATCTTCATTTTACAACAGAGAATAGAAGCAAAGAGATGTCAGATTAACTTGCCCCAAGTCACACAGCTAGTGTGTGAAAGAGCCACATTCAGACCCAGGTAGTCTGTTCCAGAGTCTGGGCCCTTGACCATGCACAATGTCATCTCTGCATCTTACAAACTCATGTCAGGTGGACAACTGGGGAAGTTGCTAGGGGTGAGAAAGCAAGAAAACTCAACAGGGAAGCTAGGTTTCCCCTCACTGAATGGTTGGGAGTACGGGGTGAATGTGAGTGTAGCTATTAATCTGTATTCACAGTAGTTGATTTCAAAGCCATGTTTTTAATTCTTGGTGAAATAAAATGAATACTGTATAATCATAGGTCATGGTATGGGGGCTCAGAGAGATCAGCCATGGGAAAGTTTATGATCAGGTGGATTTATAATTTGGTTTCCAAAAAAAAAAAAAGGTGACTTACAAAGACCCACCTGCTTCTTAAAAATATTTCAACCAAGTGGCATCTTGGCACCCAAAGCATTTCCCATCTTTTATCTTTTGCTTTCACACAGTCTCTGGAATGCAGCAAGGGACAGGCTTAGATGGAACCTTCCATGTCCTCAAAGGGCAGACAAGCCAGAGCACCAAGTTGTTTGTAGGGCTTCTACTGTCACGGGTGAAATTACAGGCCCTCACCACCTGAGTCTCCTGGTCCTGGTCTGGGATCATAACCCACAGTGTGTGGTTACCCTCTCTGTTTTCACAAGTAAATGAAAGAAAGAGATGGCTTGCTTGTGGTCTGGCTTTATTCCTTCCTATGGACAGTCCATTGGGATTTACTGAACACTCCCAGCGTGCCAGCTATTGTGCCATGTTCCATAGAAATGAAGAGGAATACACAGTTCCTACCCTCAAGGAACTCACAGGTTCGGTCAGCTGTGCCCCTCTGCAGTTTCTAAAGCTCCTTCACACCTTCTTGGAGGGAAGCGTCCCCTAGGAGTCTGTGCCATGCTGGTTAGAGGGTTAGAAATGCACAGAACCGCTTAATCTGTGACCTAGTTCTTCAGGCTGCCTTTCCTGGCACATTGAAGAGTAAAAAGAAGTCACTCATAAGGAATGTTCCCAAACTTGGCATATGTCCCAAGGGAGATGAACTGCCAGGGACTGAAGAAGGGAGTTTGGGGTTTCTTAGCCTGTCATGGTACTCCCTGAGGCCAGTCTCTTTTGGGGTGGGTATATCCTAGGCCATCAGGGTGATGGATGTACCCTCTGCCGGTTACAGCACTGCTGGAGACTCACCTTTGAGTTTGTTCTTTTGTGTGACCACCTGCAGTGTGATGCACACACACACACACACACGTCATACATACGTGCACACCCTAAACACACTAGCTCCAAATACCACGTGTCTAATGTCTTCGTATTAAAGGTTCTCTGCCAACCGGTTCCTCGGACCTTTTGTACCATAAACACCTGGCCAATGCACTTGCCCTGTCCTGTGTGTGTGTGAGCTCTTAGGACTCACTTCCGGGTGTGGTGACCAAGGAATTCTCCCTGTGTCATCTTCCTTCCTCCTTCTTTTAAAAATATTCCAATTCTGTCTTTCTGACCTTTCCCTCCTCCCTGTGGCCCCTTTGCTGGTCTCACTCATCCCTCTGTTTCTGAGTGGTGTGTGTGCATGCATGCACCTTTGTGTCTTCTGCAGCTGCTGATTCTGTGGCGTGACCTTGAGTGTGCTCATCCTCCTCCTCCCACCCATATCTGATACTGCAGAGTTGTCTGTGGTCACAGCTGAGGATCACATGGCTCTCCTGCCCCACACTGACCCTCCTAGTCATCTGGGACTCTTCCCCATGTCTTCGATTTTGTCTGTCATCCATATCCCTGTGAGGCTATTCCTGGAGGACAGTGCCTATTCTCAGTATAAGTACCCAAGTCTTTAGCATCTGCAGGAATAGAGTGAGCACAGTCCTTTGGGCTGAGCAGGTGTACATAGAGTTGACATGACTACTCACAAATAGGCACCTGACCTATGAATCTAAGGAGTGGGCATGTTTGTTTTCAGTAAATCTGGGAATCTTGTCAAAACCCTAAACAACATCTCATGCATCTCAAGCATGGGTCAGTACAATTCTGGTCCAGTGGGAAAACCAGCCATTCCTTATTTCTGGGTGATAAGGAAACTCGTTATGAAGTCGAGTGACCCTGAGCGTGCTTGTGTTCAAGTCCATGTCTACATCAATGTCCATGTCCAGTCCAGCTCCTTCTTAGTGCCCAATGGGGGCCCTTCCCTTACCAGTCTGCACTGAGCCATGGACAACTTCTTTGCTGCATGCTTCCCAGAGTAGCAAGAGCAACTTTTCCCCCAGACTGTAGAGGTCTCAGGTGATGGTCCCCTGGTTTGTGTGACTGGTCCACTAGAATAGGTGAAGAGCAGCTCTGCAGAGAGGCAAGAAGACCCAGAAAGGCAGATAATGCTGACGACCTCTTGCTTCTGTGGAACCCTTAATGTTCCCCACTTCCTCTACCTCTGCTGTCTCATCGACTACGATCCTGTGACATTAGGTAGGATAGGGAGGCCATCCTCATTTCCAAGATAAGGGATCTGAAGCCCCAGGAAGTCAGGAAACTGGCCTGAGACCTCACAGGTGGCTTGAGGTAAACGCAGGCCTACAGATCGGATACCTGCACTCTTCTTCCCCACCCCCTCCCACCCACCTTGCCACCCTCTCCACACCCTTTTAAATAATTAGTGAGTGGCACATAGTGGTTAAAAGGCCTGGGCTCTGAATGCAGACTCATGAGCCTCGAATCCTGGCTCTGCCACTCATCAGCTTCCGGCCATGTTTCCCAGTCTCACTGCACCTTAATGTCCTCTGCAAACTCAGCCTGAACATGGCGCCTGCCCCATGGCGGGGTGGGCTTTAACTGAGCTGCTGGTGCCTGGCCTGTGCACAGCACCAATGCCTTAACACCCTTAGTGGTCACTACTCTGTATTAGCAGTCTTCACCAGGGTTGTTTGTCTTAACTGACAACCTGCAGTTCCACAGCTGGGCTGAGTTTTCAGGGTGTTCATAGAATCCCGCGTCCACCAAAAGACTGCCTAAGCCGGGCTTCCATGCACAAAGCAGCATTGAAAGCACATGGTGACATCTCATTAATGGCCAAAGTGTGAGGAACAAATTGAATGCCATGTGCTGTGAGAGTTAGAGGCCTGGAGGGGACTGCGTGAGGGAGTGGGCCTAGCCTCACAGAGTCAGAGTGTCTGAGAATCGGTTATGGGCATCAGGAGCAAAGGCCCTGGGGCAGGAGGGAGGCCTTCCTCACCTCTTTTCTCAGAGAACCTTTCTGAGCGAAGCTAGGGCCTGCCACCTGCAGTTCTGTAGGAAGTCCAGCGATAAGCAGTTCAGGGCGCATAGCAGCTTGGCCATGACCCTGTGTTTTGCTATCCCTGCAGGTGGGCTCCCAGCGGTTCAGCGTCAACATGCCCCACAAGTTTGGTATCCACAACTACAAGGTCCCCACCTTCTGTGACCACTGTGGGTCCCTGCTCTGGGGTCTCTTGCGGCAGGGTCTGCAGTGCAAAGGTAAGATGCTCTGTGCCCTGCCCTCATCCCTCCACACCCACATGCCCCAGTTGATTCCCCTTTTTAAAAATCTTTGTCTGTTCTCATAGCCTCAAAGGCAAGTTGCAGATTTAGTGGGAGGACTAAGCACAAGCTCATGTTGAGCCTTTATTAGTAGTCATCTGTGAATTTTAGCCATCCCTGTGTAAACACCATCCAAGGGAACTCCAGCAGAGGTGGAGGAAGGCATGACTCGGCTGCTAAGATAGTTAGCAAGCAGGGGAGACAACATGAGTCTATAAAAGCATAGAAATCATTTGAGGAAAAGACACAATAGACTCTCCATTAACCAGAACTCAAAATTTTGCTTGTGATTTTGCCGGTTGCTTGAGAGTGCCAGTTGCTTACGTTTTGGTTAATGGAGATTCTACTTTCATTTATCTGGCATCCACCAACTCCCCGCCCCATGGGTGCCGGATAGCTGAGAGTCTCCTGTACATTACAACATAATGGAACAAATATATTTGGAGTTAGGTGCTTTAATAAGTAATAGACATTTTTCTGTCACAGTGCATGGTTCAGAGCTTTCTCTTGGAAGGATCCATGCTAGAACACTGTCGCATAAGACATCTTATTGATCCTTTCTTAGGCTTGTGAGATAGGTGATATTATTCTCATGTCCCCAGTGAGGAAACCAAGGCTCCAAGACTAAGTAACTTGTTCACATCATACAGCCTACCAGCAGAAATAGGGTTTGAACTTTGGCTCTTGAGTCTTGGGTTCCTTTCTCTGTTTCCTGCTGTCCTGCCCATTAATGGTCTTCTGCTCACATGGTCATGCTAAGTGCCAAGGGTAAAAGCACACACCTAATATACTCTGGGGGCCTGAATGGTGTGTCCAGTTCCAAAGCTGATCCAGCCCACTCACGGAGTTGGACAGCCATGAACTATTGGGCAGGAATGTTGCCTGGATGTTATTTAAAAACAGCATGTTATTATTTGTACTGAATGCTTATTAATACATTTCAATTGTGGAAATTTTAGTAAAAGAGGTATAGATTAAGAAGGAAAACTGAGGCCATGAACAAATTGGTCATTGAAGGGATCCCCACTATGAGGATGGGAAATAATACAGTGGCTGCAGTGGGAATAAAGAGGAGGCAAATAACTCAAGAGATATTAAGGAGCAATTTGTTGGACGTAGTGACCAGATCCACCTGGGAGAATCGTGATGCCATTCGCCAAGGTAGGGAATACAAGAGTGAGAACAAGGCTGGTGGCAAATAGGGTGCAGCTGAGCTGGGGACACAGATGTTACTTTTGAGGTGTCCGTGGGAAATTGACATGGAGCTGTCCAATTGCTGGACATTCTGACTGAAATTTGGAGGAGAGATTTAGACTGAGCATGTAGATTTGGGACTTGTCAATGTCTAGGTGGTACTTAAAGCTATAGAGTAGATGTCATCCCCAGGAGAAGTACCTGGAGTGTGAAGAGAGGAGATAGCCTTGGGGTTTGCAGGGAGGAGGGTAACCACGAGCCTGCAAATGCAGACAGAGGGAAGGACTTCAGAAGCTGGAGGAAAAGTCGTGAACAAGGGTGTCATTGAAGTCAAAAGAGAAGAGAATGTTAAAAAAAAATTTAAAGAAGCAATAATGGGTGCTGCCAAATGCTTACAAGAGGTTATCTGAGGTAAGAAGTGGGGTAAGCTGTAGCAATGAGCAGGTCCCCAGCGTTGACAGCAGGAGCTGTCCTGTGGAATGGTGGAGAGGGGCACCCAAATGCAGACACTGAGCCGAGCATGGGGGATGTCGTATTTTCAGAATGGTTTATAGAAATAGAAAAAAGTGCAAGAGGAGAGATTAATGAGCCAGGACGGAGAGGGGACCAGTGATGCAGCAAGGCCTTCAGACGCAGCCCGGGTGCAGCTATGATTGCTGTGTCAGGGGTGGGGATCCAGGAAGAGGTGAGGGGGCAAAGTGATCTCTTAAGTCCTCAATCTGCTGAGGGCATTGCAACAGAGTTCCCTTATTTTCTGAAATAGGAGATCCTTTTTGACACTAAAGTGAGAAGTGGAGGTGTGGAGGGCGTGAGGAGGGTGGCGAGGGCTGGAAATAGCTGGGGTGGAAACAGGATGGCATGACCTGGGACAGGGGCAAGTGTGACTGGTGACGTATCTGGTGTCCTGTGCACGGTTCCCAGGCATTCACATCTCCCTCTCTAGCATCCTAGCACCCGGCCCTGAAAGAATCGGCCTGCCCGAAGTCCTTTTTAACATTACTGACGTTAAAACAAAAGAAAAGGAAGAAAATACGGAGCAGGAATCTTGAATGTTTTTAGTGAAGGAGTGCTGAGTTTTTGGAAGGTTGAATGAAGTTGCCGGGAAGCATAGAGCGGCTTGGATGGGACTCTGATGAGGCCATGTCTGAGTTCTAGTAAATACATGAATTATTGCTCTATCTAGGGAATTCAAATGAGGACACCATCATCTCATAAATATTAATATTTCAAGAAAGCAGCCCAGACACCCAGATGTCCCTGCTAAGGCGACGGGGTCCCTGAATGACCCTGGAAGAGGCATGGCCCAGAGATGGTGCATTCGGCTCTCCCCCTTGCTCAAGTAAAGGATGAGAGAAGGAGGCCACCTACAGGAAGGGTGCTTGTTCAGGGGACCGCCAGGGAACGTGGGGGCGTCAGGTCGCATGGAAACTGGAAGGTGAAGGCCATTCAGAATTTAGGGCCCCCAGCGGAAGTTTGCAGATCTTCCCTCTCCTATTCCTCTGTTGTCCTGACTTGGCCGTTTCCCCGTTTCCCCCTCACTCCTTTCCTACTCCTGTGACCCAGCTTGA